>JAMQGT020005420.1:0-140133 GCA_024447675.2 Pterophyllum scalare
TTACCCAGTTTGTTTTCTAGGACACAAATGTCTGTATAAAAATTTCTGACCGTTAAAGAGTTGCTGAATTAAAAAAATAAAATAAAAATCCCTCTGAATCCCAACCTCGAGAATGGTGACACCAAAGCAAGAGTCAGGGAAATGAGAATGTTTGTACAAAATTTGATTGTAATTCAGTCTGTAACAAAATGAAGAAAGGACCATCCAAACAAACAGTGCTGCCATCCATGAAGCCGCACGGGTAGAATGACCAAAAGAAGAAATTAAACAAAGATAAACATAAAAATTCCTTTTAGAAACTTTGAGCACATTGTTTGTGCCCATCTGTCTTTGGAGCAGCTTTTTACACCCATGCTGTTTGAAGTTTTTGTTTAGCAAAGTCTCATCTAAATGAAAGCAGACTGCGCTCCTTCTGCAGTTACTTCTCTCTGATGTATACAATGAAATATCTCTTGCTCTAAAAGTTTACACCATCACATATTGGAAGTGATATTAAACACATTCATAGTCCTAAAGACCTAAACAGACGTAGGATTCTTTGTTGTATTTCATATGAAAAGCAAAGCAAAGGAGGCCCCAGGACATTTTCTCCACTGAAAGGGTAAACACATTTTCGCCTTGCTACACGCAGAGTAAAGCATCAGCCAAATTACCAAATTAACACAGAGCCATTTGAACGTAGGAAGGGAAGAAATAAAAGCTTTGCCCGCTTTGATCTGACGTCTGCAGGAGGAATCTTCTCGGCAAAATGTTAATCTACCCTCTACATTGCAGATTACCCCCGCCCTCCTTCAAAATGTGACTTTTCTCAGATGGTCAAGGTAATTTTGACCCACTTAGGCTGCTTTGATCCGAAACCCCTTTTAACAGATCCTCTACGCAAGAGTTCAAACTGATTTTGTCACTGCCGACCACAGCCCCTTTGCTGCGATTCTCAGTCGAAGCTAAAGCTCTTCGAAGCTGCCAGAGTTGCTGACAGCCAGCAGAGTTGAAAGCGCTTTCTAATGCTGACATTCAGTGCAAGTGACTTGCTGCTAATGGGTTGCACTCCCATTTTTTTCAGTGTGTGTGCGCACAGAGGGGGATGCCTGTCTGATACTTAAGGACAGCAGTGGTTCTTTATTTCTTTTCAGGAAAATTATACAGTTTGCAAATTACCTTATTTGCTCCTGTATTTCTCAGTTGGTTTATTTTTCTGCTTGTTGTTGTTTTTTTCTGAGACAGACTGACATCCTGCTTTATGTGGCTGTCCTTTAAAAGCCTCTTTTACTGTGATTCCGGCTGCTCTGTTCTTAGGCAGTGAATCGGTTCGGATTCACAGCGGTACCCCACAGTAACTGTGAGGTGACAGCGGCAAAGCACTGTCACAGCGGCGTCACGCACAAAAAAAAAAGAAATGTGATTAAAGAATCAGATAACGAGACAGTAACACAAGAGGGTGTTGAGAGACATGTTCACGGACTCGTCAGAAGCGATCTCAAAGGCTCTTTACTTAGAGACCTGTTCGCTGTCAGCACTACTCTTTTCTCCAACTTTTTTTTCAGGAATTTGCAAGCAGCACTCTGTCTGAGTTTACTTTACTCAGGAACCAAAGAGCAAATATTTTACACTTCAGCTTCATGCTACAGTTGACTTACATTTTCATCCATTACTGTTGATGGATTGGTCACTTTTTCCCACTTAGCAGATATCACTGAAGCACCTGGTCCAGCTCATGAACCTATTATACTTTGAGTCTGGAAACACGCCTGGCAGTAAAGTGCTGCTTTGGCATTAGACTTTGCAGGATGGCTTAAACATAATCAAATGATGTTCAAAGACTGTTCAGCTGCTGTAAAACATAGAAAGATTTGCATTGCTGTCTGTGTGAAACACCCCAAACAGTAAGTCTTCAAAATGATTTAGGGGGCTGTGTGATCAATACTTTATGATCAAGCTGTCAGTTTGGCAGCGGGTAACACAACAGGCAACAACAGCAAAGGCAGAGCTAAAAGGCAGTTTAGCCTGTCAGGCATATGATGGTCAGTAACAGGCAGGCAAGAAAGACCGTCGGCAAAAAGCTGTATTGACCGGTTGACATTTGCCACATGTGGTCAGAGCAGGCAGCCTGAGAAGTTCTTTATGTTGGCTGACCTCTATGCGGGACCACCAGCTACCAACATTTTAGAGTCTTCTACAAAACAGCGCTGCCTTCACGGGCTCACTACAGTTCACAGGTTTTTGTCTTTGAAAAACAGATTCTAAGTACAGAAAACAGCGTGAGAATGTTTTTGTGGGCTGCAGGAAAATAAAGACTAATGGAAACACGGGCGAAACACAGGGTGGCTCAAAGGGTAAAAATTTCAGTCCAAGTATATTGCAAAGAACATTTTGTTGTTTGTTTTGTTTTTCTTCAAAAGAAAATCTGTAATGCATTTTTCTGTCTTCTATTTTCATAAAAAATCATAACAGCTGATTTATTCCACTCTGATCCCGTGAGGTTAATTTTCCAGTTTGGTGAAATTAAATTACAGAAGAAGCGAGCCCAACAAGATGACGTATTTTAAGAAGGGCTACTTAAACATCTAATGCCTAATGTTTTCCTCTATCACAATTTTTCATTTCTTCATTGGAGCAGAAGCTTTAGTGGATCTTTACGTCACATGCCATCTGCCATCTCTATTATTATTTGTCACATTTTACTTTTACTGTTTTACCAACTTTTTCACCTAATACAAGTCAAGAAAATTTTGAGATTTTGTCTGCATTACCATTCAGGTTTCACTGAAAATGTGCATTTTAAAAACTAATGGATACCTACCTACCCATTTACTCAAGTTCTGTTATCTGTTACTAAAAATAGAAGTAATATAGCTGCAAGGAAAGAAAATAGATTGCAGACAAAAACAAAGTAACTTCTGTTGCACATATAGGATACAATAAAATCATTATACATGTAACATTATAAGGATTTAAAATTGCTTCCAGTGCTTTTGTGTAAATACATTTAAATGATCCTGACTAGCATGCATCTCTAAAATGATCCTACTAATTACATGAAAACACTTTATACTACAGGTAACGTAGTTCATTTTTACCTTTACCACAATGTAGAAGTTAGATGTATGAAGAGATTAATATGAAAATATACCAAAAACAATGAAAAAGTGTAAAGTTGTTTCCTAAATCTATACATATAATTTCAGAGAATGGTGAAATGTTTGGTGGAATGAGGGGAAGTCACTGAGCAGGGTGTGCAGCAGCATATAATTGAGGATGCAGTTATTCACCTCCAAAGCTTTAAAACTGACTACTGAGTGTCTTGCATGCAGTACGTTGGGAAAATTTAAAATTAGGGTAAGCTAGTTGTGCATATTTAACTGTAGAAATAAACAACAAACAACTTTGAACATTAAAATTGCTGAAAATTACTGTCACCGCCTTTGATGTTATATGTTTGAATAGAACACATCCTTTAGAGCATTCCTATATACAGGTATAATTAGTTACAACTGTAAAGACACCTCACAATGCCAAGTGAGAATAGTGTTCAGTGGAATGAAACATTAGAAATGTGCATGTCTGGTTTGTGGCACTGATTCAATTCAATTTTATTTATATAGCGCCAAATCACAACAGACAGTCGCCTCAGGGCGCTTTATATTGTAAGGTAAAGACCTACAATAATTAGAGCGAAAATCCAACAGTCAAAACAACCCCCTATGAGCAAGCACTTGGTGACAGTGGGAAGGAAAAACTCTTCATTGACAGGAAGAAACCTCCGGCAGAACCAGGCTCAGGGAGGGGCAGTCATCTGCTGTGACCGATTGGGGTTGAGGGGAGAGAGACAGGACAAAAGACATGCTGTGGAAGAGAGAACGGGATGAATAATAATTAATGATTAAATGCAGAGTGGGGTATAAACAGAGTGAAAAGAGGTGAATGAAAAGAAACACATCATGAGAACCCCCCAGCAGCCTAGGCCTATTACAACATAACTAAAGGATGGTTCAGGGTCACCTGATCCAGCCCTAACTATAAGCTTGACCAAAAAGGAAAGTTTTAAGCCTAATCTTAAAAATAGAGAGGGTGTCTGTCTCCCTAATCCAAATTGGGAGCTGGTTCCACAGAAGAGGGGCCTGAAAGCTGAAGGCTCTGCCTCCCATTCTACTCTTAAGTATCCTAGGAACCACAAGTAAGCCAGCAGTCTGAGAACGAAGGGCTCTATCGGGGTGATATGGTACTATGAGGTCTTTAAGATAAGGCCTGATTATTCAAGACCTTGTATGTGAGGAGAAGGATTTTAAATTCTATTCTGGATTTAACAGGGAGCCGATGAAGAGAAGTCAGTATGGGAGAAATATGCTCTCTCTTCCTAGTCCCTGTCAGTACTCTAGCTGCAGCATTTTGAATCAGCTGCAGTCTTTTCAGGGAGCTTTTAGGACAAACTCATAATAATTAATTACAATAGTCCAGCCTAGAAGTAATGAATGAATTATCTTTTCAGCATCACTCTGAGACACGGTGTTTCTAATTTTAGAGATATTGTGCAAATGGGAAAAAGCAGTCCTACATATTTGCTTAATATGTGCATTTAAGAAAATATCCTGGTCATAAATGACTTCACACAGTGTTACTGGAGGCCAAGGTAATGCAAGGTAAGTATCTGGTTAGACACCATGTTTCTGAGATTTGTGGGGCCGAGTACAAGAACTTCAGTTTTATCTGAATTTAGAAGCAGGAATTTAGAGATCATCCAGGCCTTTATGTCTCTTCATTGATGACTGTAATGTACTAACAATGTATCAGGTACATATACCAGTGTAAAACATATCACTATAAAAGAGGGCAGAGGTTGGCACTGGAAACAGACACATAAGCGTACCTTTGAGAACTAGAAGCCAACCCTGAAATCCATATTTATACTGCTCATAATGTACCGTGTCAAACGTCTTTGTGTAAAAGTATTTGTACCTTGGCAGACATTTTGACTTGCCACAACTAGAAAATCACTCTCTGATGCCTCTCACTTTTTAACCTTTGTTTTCACTTTACCTTTGCTTGGATTTAGATTCTAAAAGCTTCTTGATTAGGAAAAGATTGCTGTATGGGTTCAAATACATGTTTAGTAACCCTGCATGCTAAAAAATTGGGTTCAGGTTTCTCATCAGAACCCCTGCATGTTGGTTTGGCCATTTCAGTCTATTGTGAAGTTAACTAAAAGAATCTACTTAACTTCAAAGGATTTGGTTAATGAAGCTTTTTATCATAATTTAAATAATCCACACAAAGTAACAAAGTGATGCCGCATATTTATTTGTTTCCACTTTTCTCAGCACTGAGAAACAAGATCCCAGCAAGACAACAGCTTGAATTTCCCCGCAGCGCTCCTCTGGTGGAACCTGCACTTTTTCCCTGGGATTGGAATGTGTCCCAACTCGCCATGTGGCGAAAGAACAAGCCTTTTAACTTCCACTCAAAAATGCAAAAAATCTGCTAAGAATTTATATTTCTCCTCTGGGTCAGATTTGCACATTTGTGTCTAATGAAAAACCATTTGCTGTGCTCTGGGAAGAAGTCCTAATGGTAATTAATGGATTCCTTGCACTCCATGGCAATTATACAGTTCTAGGGAGAAATGAAAGAGAGTGCCAGCATGTTTTGCATTAATAGCATAACCTTCTTTTGGACACAAAATGTGTGATGTTGTACCACAGGGAGTGCTAATTTGCAAAGAAATGTGTTGAGTTGTTATTCTGGGAATTCTTAGCCTTTATATTCCCATCTGTTAATACTATGATAATAGAAACAAAGACCGGCGTCCTTTATTCTACGAAGGTTGCTCTGTGTTGAAACTCCAAAAACAGACGATTGGAGTGTAAATAAGTGTCCATTTAACATCAGTCTTCCTTTCAAAAGGAAAAAAAAAACTTTAAAAGCTGCTTTATGCTAATGTCAAGCTTAATTGGCATTAGAAAAATTGCTCTGGCATACTGAGGGGCTCCAAGATTAGCCAGAAGAGAAAGAACAAGATAAAGCCTTCAAAAGGCTTATTTCAGAGGAATTGTAGCATCCTTTGAACATCATCCAAGTTTTAAATACATTAAAAGCCTGTTGGCATACATGTAAATTAAGCGGTACCAAAGTGTTCCAAAGAATTCATGGTGAATCAGACCAAGGGTGCAAGGATAAAATGCAGAGGAAACATGTCCCAGAGAGAAGGGGAGGAATCCTGCCATCTCCCTCAAGCCTTTGCTTTTCTTTTCTTCTCCATGTCCATTCTGCTGTGGGCCAAGTGGCTTAACTAAGATGAAAAGAACAACAGCTAGGAGCTCCCTTGGCAGCAGAACTCTCACGCTGTCCAAAGTGCCAGTGGTGGACCATTGTGTATAGCACATACAAAAGCCTGTTTAGTGGCACTAAGCACAGAGCACCAGGGATTCCTCTGTTTTTTTCTTTAGCCGTCTGGCCAAACACTGGCACAGTTTGGTTGGGATAGGTCTGGGTGCAGGAATGTGTGTTCCTCACTGTCCTGTACATCATTCATGTCAATGAATAGAAAAGTGGATTCAGTATGCTTGAATAGCTCCTTACCACCATAAGTGCTCATGTACTGCTTGTGCCACACTTTTGTCCAAGCAAATAAAGTGAGATCTGCAATACCAGTCAAAGGTGTGTCCAAACCTTTGACTGGTACCATATGTTGCTTTGACACATGGAGCAGATCATCCTGGGTATGAATATGGCACACCTGAATTTAATACAGAAACGTTTCAATTCCAGAGTTTGATTTTAAGAATGCGATCTCAGACACCAACAGATTGGTGGGGTTCTCCCTCAAAGATAGGGTGAGGAGTTAGGCCATTTGGGAGAGGCTCAGAGTAGAGCCACTACTCCATCACATCAAAAGTAGTCTGTTGAAGTTGTTTGGGCATGTGGCTAGAATGCCTGCTCCTAGGTGAGGTGTTTCAGGCATATCTTACCAGAAGAAGGCTTAGACTGCTGCACCCTTGACCCAGACCCAAGTGGCAGAAGATGGATGGATGGATGGATGGATGGATGGATGGATGGATTACAGAGAGACTTTGGGGAATGCCTTGATCTAAGTGCTTCACCAGATACTTAATACAGTGCCTTTCGAAAGTATTCGGCCCCCTTGAACTTTTCAACCTTTTGCCACATTTCAGGCTTCAAACATAAAGATATAACATTTTAATTTTTTGTGAAAAATCAACAAGTGGGACACAATCGTGAAGTGGAATGAAATTTATTGGATGTGTCAAACTTTTTTAACAAATAAAAAACTGAAAAGTGGGGCACGCAATATTATTCAGCCCCCTTTTCGTTAATACTTTGTAGCGCCACCTTTTGCTGCAATTACAGCTGCAAGTCTCTTGGGGTATGTCTCTATCAGTTTTGCACATCGAGAGACTGAAATTCTCTGCCCATTCTTCCTTGCAAAACAGCTCGAGCTCAGTGAGGTTGGATGGAGAGCGTTTGTGAACAGCAGTCTTCAGCTCTTTCCACAGATTCTCCATTGGATTCAGGTCTGGACTTTGACTTGGCCATTCCAACACCTGGATACGTTTATTTGTGAACCATTCCATTGTAGATTTGGCTTTATGTTTTGGATCATTGTCTTGTTGGAAGATAAATCTCCGTCCCAGTCTCAGGTCTCTTGCAGACTCCAACAGGTTTTCTTCCAGAATGGTCCTGTATTTGGCCCCATCCATCTTCCCGTCAATTTTGACCATCTTCCCTGTCCCTGCTGACGAAAAGCAGGCCCAAACCATGATGCTGCCACCACCATGTTTGACAGTGGGGATGGTGTGTTCAGGGTGATGAGCTGTGTTGCTTTTATGCCAAACATATCGTTTTGCATTGTGGCCAAACAGTTCGATTTTGGTTTCATCTGACCAGAGCACCTTTTTATGGATATCTTTGAGAAATGGCTTTCTTCTTGCCACTCTTCCATAAAGGCCAGATTTGTGCAGTGTACGACTGATTGTTGTCCTATAGACAGACTCCTCCCACCTCAGCTGTAGATCTCTGCAGTTCATCCAGAGTGATCATGGGCCTCTTGGCTGCATCTCTGATCAGTCTTCTCCTTGTTTGAGATGAAAGTTTAGAGGGACGGCCAGGTCTTGGTAGATTTGCAGTGGTCTGATACTCCTTCCATTTCAATATGATTGCTTGCACAGTGCTCCTTGAGATGTTTAAAGCTTGGGAAATCTTTTTGTATCCAAACCCAGCTTTAAACTTCTCCACAGACAGTATCTCGGACCTGCCTGGTGTGTTCCTTGGTCTTCATGATGCTCTCTGCACTTGGAACAGAACCCTGAGACTATCACAGAGCAGGTGCATTTATACGGAGACTTGATTACACACAGGTGGATTCTATTTATCATCATCAGTCATTTGGGACAACATTGGATCATTCAGAGATCCTCACTGAACTTCTGGAGTCAGTTTGCTGCACTGAAAGTAAAGGGGCCGAATAATATTGCACGCCCCACTTTTCAGTTTTTTATTTGTTAAAAAGGTTTGACACATCCAATAAATTTCATTCCACTTCACGATTGTGTCCCACTTGTATTTGATTCTTCACAAAAAATTAAAATGTTATATCTTTATGTTTGAAGCCTGAAATGTGGCAAAAGGTTGAAAAGTTCAAGGGGGCCGAATACTTTCGCAAGGCACTGTATGTAAGTTTTGTACTGGGCACAGACAGTGCTCTCATATGATTTACAGACAAATGTCTTTTAGCATGGAGGGATTCAAGGCATCATCTTACGTGTGATTTTCCCCGAGGTTCAGCAGGATACTACTTTCTATCTGTATTTCTATTACAGATTGCCCATTTATGAAAAATTAATATTGTTGTGTTAATATACCAGTGGCCTCTTAGTCTGACTCAGTGCTTACTGCAGCAAGACAGCAGCAAATGGATAAGTAGGCGTAAGTAAAGAAAGTTTTTCAGATTTCGAGTTTGAATGGTATACCACAGAATATGACAATACAACTAGAACTTTTAAAGACAAAAATTTTAATTTCGATTTAGTTTGTTTTCTTACATCTTTTAGTACTTTTACTATGAAATAAATAAACACAGAATATATAAGGTGGGATATTATAGGAAAACCCAACTTAAAGTGTGGTAGTAAGATGTTGCACCAATAAAAGGTCCATAGTGATTTGGCACAGTGCTCTAAAACCCTGCTGGTGAAATGGAACACAACTATTTAAAAGCTATTCCCTTACTTGTTTCATTTTTAATTTTTTTCATTGTTGTTAATGCTTACTGTCCAGCACATTGAGATCTGGTTATTGTGAAGGCACAGTAAGGTTTCACACCCTTTACATAGTCATGAAACCATTCAGTGACCCCTCATCCCTAAATTTGGCAGCCGTTTGTAAGTTTATGTTGTTTGCTGTGCTTTTTTTTTTTTTTTTTTTTTAGTGGGAATTTTTAGTAAATAAAATCATCAGTTAAAGATTTGATCAGTTTGATCTTGAACCTATGATGTGCCATAGTTGTGCATTTCGTGTGGATAGTTCATGTGACAATGCAACTAAGTAAACTGATTTACTGATTTATGGTTTTCAACACATTTTTTTTTGGTTTCAAAAATGTTTGGAGTAACAGTAATAGGATAAAGATCTTAAATAAATTCCCACCTTGGCCCTTAAATTATATTCAGCCTTGGTTCTGTAACTATAGATTAAACAAAAACATCCAAATGTCAGAAATGTAGATCTGGTCTTCAGCCCAAGAGTTACATTCCCTTTTTGTAAAACAAATTATTTTTACTGAATAGAACTATAATAGAGAGATGAAATGTCCTTACTTGAGTGTTAACTGCACTTGATCAACATGGTCAATTCATCATGTCTCCAAGAGGATTTACATCTCAAGATGAACAGTGACATGAAAGCTCTGAATCTTCAAGAGGGTGAAGCACTTCATTTAAAGTTAAGAAGATTTAGATCAAAAGGTTAGAGAGAAAAAAAATACACTCAAAGGACGACCCTCTGAAAAAAAAACCCGTCATGGCCCTCGAAAGTGCTAAGCTGTACAAGTTCACAGCCATGGAAGGACACAGTCCGTTCCTTCAGATCCTCGGAGAGATGAAAGGGAAGATTGTCCGCTCACTTTGATTCAGACTTGGCCAGACAAAGTTTAAGAATGCCTGGCAAAGTTTGTGTTCTGAAACCTCAAAGTTCCTCAGTACACCCACCCCATCTCCTCTTTCCTCCTTTCCCCCATCCCCCTCCTATTAAAATCAAACAAGCAGGGAGAATTTGTACAATGTTAATTCTTAATTACTTGGCTTGTGTGACGCTTAGCTGTGCACAGGGACCGTGTTTGGTTCTGTGCACATTAAGACTTTGCTTTGTTGAAACAAATGATCAGCAAATTCTCTGAAATCTGCAAACACTTGGAACAACCAGAGCATGTTGCATATCCAAACAGAGAAATAGAAATATTAATTCTAAAAGGAGAAAAGGTTTCTTCATCCAGTCTTTAGGGATGGACAATAGAGACAGGGCGGTTTGGGGGTTATAGAGCCCCAGTTTAGTAACCAAAGCTCCTGCAGTTTAATTATTCCCCAGAGTAAATAAGAACACATGGCCAGTGCTTCAGTTTTCACAACACTGTCCTGACATGTCGATTTGTTTGCTATGCTCTTTGGTTTAAGTATAATGTATAAATGAAGATGGGAAATTGTTGGTAGTAGAGTAATCATTAGTGTAATAGGAGTTAAAGACTAGGGATGGGCATGATTTTTAAAAAATTATAAAATCATTATTTTAAAGAAATCAACTATTTCTTCTCTTAAAATATATATTTTCCCCCACTTCCCTGCACCTATAAATATGTAATGTGCCTCTGTTGTCAGAAGGTTGTGTTAACCTAAAAGCAAAATGGAGGTAATTTGTATAGACACCCCCCCATGTTAAAACCAGCTTTACAGCTCAAATAATCAGTTATATTGCTAATTTTCCAATTCATAACCACTTTATAACAGTCAATTTAAAAAAATGGCTGCAGAAGAAGAAGTAGCTGGAAATGCACAGGAGGAAACAACCATACTGAAAGCTGTGCCAGTGCAACTGTAGGGAGATGCATGTCAGGGTACAGTGTAAGTATAGCATACAGTGTGAGAAGAGTTTGTGGTTACAGATTACATAAAGTGTATATTCAAGGAGGAAGTGACACATGCTTTTACCTTCATTTTCACCTTCTCACCCTGCTCAAATAAATCTCATGCCAAATATGGGAAGCATCAAAGCAAGTTTGTTTCCTCTAGATTTCTTTTAATGGTTTTGATTGTGGCAATTTACCAACTCATTTTTAACCAGTGAAGAGTGTGTGTTGAGAAGATGCAAGGAGTACTTTGAGGAGCTGA
Organism: Pterophyllum scalare; assembly: GCA_024447675.2. Classification (NCBI taxonomy): domain Eukaryota; kingdom Metazoa; phylum Chordata; class Actinopteri; order Cichliformes; family Cichlidae; genus Pterophyllum; species Pterophyllum scalare. The sequence goes on from JAMQGT020005420.1 coordinate 11,391, forward strand.
TGAATGAAGAAAATAAAAGAGAAAGGAGGAAAAATGGAGGAAAGTTGATGTATCGGGAAGTGCAGAGAAAGTGAGCTCAGCATCGTTTCATGCCAAGAAAGAGCACTACAGATGTGATGCTTGCTTGGAGAGTGTTGATGGAGAAATATAAAGAAGATCAGAAGGCATTGCAGTGTGTCTTTTCAGATCTAGAGAAAGTATGTGACAGGGTCCCAAGAGAGGAATTGTAGTACTGCATGAGGAAGTCAGGAGTGGCAGAGAAATATGTGAATCTGGTGGCAATGAGATTACATCGGAGACTGGCTCTGACCCCCTTCTTGTTTGCAGAGGTGATGGGCAGGATGAAATACGAGGCTAGGCAGCAGTCTCTTTGGACATCTGATGTTTGCAGATGATACTTTGATCTGTAATGAAAGTAGGGGGCAGGCAGAAGACAGACTGGAGAGGTGGAGGTAAGCTCTGGAGAGAAGAGGAATGAAAGTCAGTAGAAGATAATACATGCGTGTGAATGAGAGGGAGAAGGGTGTAACAGTAAAGCTGCAAGGAGCAGAAGTAGTGAAAGTAGATGAGTTTAAATACCTGGGTTCAATGAAACAAAGCACTGGGCAGTGCACAAGGGAGTTAGAAGAAGAGAGTGCAGGCATGGTGGAGTGGGTGAAGGTGAGTATCAGTGGTGATTTGTGAAAGAAGGATAACATCAAAAGAAAGATTTACAAGCGGTTAGTGAGACCTGCTATAATGTATAGTTTGGAGATGGTGGCACTGATTTAAAAAAAAAAATACAGAGCTGGAGGTGGCAGAGCTGAAGTTGCTAAGATTTTAATTGGGAGTAACCAGGATGGACAAGATTAGAAATGAGTAATTCACAGGGACTGCTCAGATCAAAGCAAGGCTGAGATGGTTTGGGAATGTGCAAAGGAGGGATAGTGGATATACTGGAGTTGAAAGTTGAAAATGAAGCTGTCTGTCAGGAGGAAAAGACAAAGACCACAGAGGAGATTCATGGATGTAGGGAAGGAGGAGAGGCAGCAGGTTGGTGTGACAGAGGAGGGTGCTAGGGACAAGGTGAGATGAAGGCAGATGCTCCACTGTGGCGACAACTAAAGGTAGCAGTCGAGAAGAAGAAGAAAGAATATCACTTTACATCATTTTTTGTTACCATTATGACCAAAGGTATTCTACTATCAATAAAAAAGTTACTTTAACAATGAATTACACTAAATGGAGTTGATGTAGTGTTTCATTTAATTTTGAGTACTTCTCTAAATGGCGTCGAGATGTTTGAGACCTCCTGTAAATTACAATTCAGAGGTGTATTGTGATGTTTAATGAAAAAAAAAAATCAAAAAGTGCACAACAAAATAAACAAAACAACGCTAGATGCACATTGTCCACTCCAGAGAGGAATTCTGAGAAGCCAACATGTGTTTGGCTGAACACATGTTGTGGAAAGTTTGAGTTCAGTCTGGTTTGATGATGGCTCTGGAGAGAATCACACATTTCTGAAATTCCAAAGCTTTAGATCAGCCTGACAAGAGTAACTGTTTGAAATAAATCTCTCAAATAACTTTCCATGAGAAAGCCAAAAAAAAAAAAAAAAAAGCATTTGATTTCAAGTTCTCCCTCTGATGTGCAGCTCAAAGTGATTCAATGTGAAAGACTTTCTGAATTAACTTCAGAGAAATCTCCAAGTAAACAATAATAGGAAACAATATTTAATCACATGCATTTGCTTGTATTCATGCCTGCACATCAGAGGAACTGTTCTCTCTGTAGTGGTGGATGATGCGGACTTCAAATGCGGATCACTTTAATTGACACAGTGCTTCATCTTCAAACTACTGTTGACAATCCGTAATTCATGAGCATAATAATTACATAAATAGCACATATGAAAGGCCCATGTGGGCTAGCAGAGGGTCTGAAACAGCATTATCAGAGAGTACACAGCTAGCTGTGATCAGAGTCTCTCTCGACTCGGGCCTTTTGATGGAGATGCAAGTAAGATTACAGCGCAGTGGTTTTATGCTGCCTGCAGCTCTTAACTACACACTTATATGTATATACAGTATTTCACAGCACTAATTAACTGAGCAATCACATTTAACATGTCAGCTTTGTAACAGGGTGGTATTATCAACTCTGCCACTCCCAAAGGAATTCAGCACAAACTGCCAAACCACTGAGAGCTCCAGCGTTGTCACTTTGGTTTTCTAATCCCAGATATGCCCTTTTTCTGCAAAATAAAATAGAAACTCCAGAAATTGTGAAAACCAGCACTGGAGAGTTGAAAATGTGAGATACTGTCGACTAATTTGCGGCTCGTAGTGTGTGTGTGTGTGTGTGTGTGTGTTAACGAGCATGTGTGTGTGTTGGTGCATACTTAAAGCCCTGCTTTTCTGCCAAAAAAGGATGTGTTGAAAACATGGGCGTGTTTTTTAAAGGCAGAGCTGGGTGTGCGCTGTAGTATTTATAATAGCAGAAAACACCCCAGCACTCTAACTTTGGATCAAACGGTGCCAAATTCATATTGCACTTATATCTCCCTGTAAGCAGACAGAAGGCTACCAAAAAAGGCAAGCAGATCAACAAGCTGCCTGGACGGTGATGTTTTAAGATTACCAGCCAACTAATACACTTTACTCCCTTAATTCTCTGAAATATGGGTTCACAACCAGCGTACTCTGTCTTGCTGACATGTTTGGGCTGCTGAGCTGTAAACTGCTCTGTCCATTGGTTTACGTTCACAGCAGAGTGAACAGCTCACTGGCCTAAGGGCTGAAAGAGGCATGGGACTTGACCAACGTGATGGCATATGGAGTCCTCTGAGCAGCCAAACAGCAGAACACAACAGCAGAGCAGATACTAACATTTGCCTGTCAACTTTCACACTAAATCATTTCCATACTCACAAGACACAAGCTCACTGGCAGAAGTCACGTTACATGTGCAATGCAATTGGACAGGATTCATTTTCTCTCCAATAAAATTTTAAACTAAGACTTTGGTTTTTAGGTTCTCTGAACTCATAATGCAATAAAGAAGTTGTGTTTTTCATTCATTTACATAAATACTATATCTGACAGCCAAACAGAAATAATTACTTTCTGTGGCCTTGATAAACTGTAATTAAATGTCCATAAGTGCTTTGATATAAACCTCCATAGTCAAGCCTTGGTGGTGCAAAGTGACCCACAACCCACAGTCCACAACCCTGTCCTATCATCAGACATGCTGTAGACAGGCTCTCGTCCTTTGTTTTGACAGGATGGGCCCTGAGTGTGTGTGTGCTGTCTGTTCAGGGTGACTGCCCAGTAGGTTCAGTGTTTGATGCTGTCCTGGGCTCTTCCTCTCTCTGCTCTGCTTTCTTCTTCTGCACTGTTGGCACTTCAGTATAGAATGTCACACACAGTGCAGTACCCGCATTTAAACTAATGCGACATCGATAATAAAATCCACAATTTAAATGTGCACTTTTAATTTACTGGTTAAGCTTTTCTTCTCTTGGTGCTGAAAACTTTACAGCCTGTGAAACAGTCATTCCCAAATTATGAACTCCATGGTCAACTTTGGAATCTGAAAATATTCCCAACCAGACTTTTAACGACCCCTCTAATCAATACACAAGATTAATATGTCTTCTACTCATACACTTTAAAGCCCAGCAACAGGCACTCACTTGAGGACTTTCTACGAGTCTCTGTTTTAGTTTTATGGACTCATTTTGCACTTCTGGAAATATGTTATTGATGCTGGTTTTCAATAAACAGCTGTTCCTTTGGCAGGTGGTAGCCACTGCTCTGTTTCTCAAACACTAATTAGGCCTTCTGTCAGTTACAATTCCCCAACAATCAAAACAAATAAATACAGTAGTTCTAAGGAAATGGAGAGTAAATTATAATTTAAACCACTTTGTTAGCTAAAATCCTTTGATTATTTCTATTTGATTATTATATTCTGATATTATATTTTGCAATAACATTTTATGATGATTTAAATTACCTCTCACAGCCTACCTGCAGTACCTTCACTGGCCACACACAGGCCACACTTTGGGCTTTAGCTTGTATTTTAATTTGCTTATAGGAGAAGAAAGGGCAAATATTTCTTTATAGAAACTAAACAAATGCTGAATTAGACATGTGCGAGTAGCTAGGTATCAACTGATGTCTGTGTATAACTGGAGGTATTCATTACACTTCATGTAATTTCACACTGACTCCATGAAGCTGAGATCAGAGTCTGACTGGTTTTTGTGTTTGTTTGGGGTTTTTTTTGCAGGACTGGCTCAGGACAAGCCACTTCTTTGTGTTTATGTTTGTTATCCTGCTGCAGGATGATCACTGGATCTTTAATGGTGCTGTGGTTCATCATGATGGATAATAAACAAAGCATTTAATGTTCTGAAAATATCTGCACAGTACTTTAACCTCCTGAGACCCGAGTTCCCGTTTCCGATGGATTTTTAATTTCTCCTAGATATTTGTGATTAGATGGACCTGATATGTATAAAAATTAAGTCTTCCTCTTTGAGCAGGAAGCTATATTTTGTTACATGGTTGTTACATACTTTTATGGGAAAAAAATTGTCCTTAGATGTGGACAGTGGGATTATTTTATAGCATAAAACAACAAAAACAGCACAAGTATGAAACACTATTGAGCAGAATAAAGTACAAGGTGCAGCAAAGTCAAGATGTAATGTCCCCATATGAGGACGCAGGGTCTCAGGAGGCTATTAAAATATTGTTTATGCAGTGAGGGTCATACCGGACTTTCATGAGAATGTGTCCCTGACTTTTGTGCACAGCGTGCTAGACCAGACTTCATGTCCCCATGAGATTGAATCTCGTGTCTTTTAGTTGTCCACCATATTAAAGGGCCAACGCACTGAAGCACAATGGTGAGAGCTTCTATTGTTCTATTATGAACCAGTAATTTAATAAAGGTCTTTTCATCTTTTTTTGAGTGGCCTTGGCTTAAGTCTGATCAAGTAGTATAAATCTTTAACCCCCCTCACCAAACAGCATTCTCCTCTTCACTGGTTTGATTACCTACTACTGTACTTCGAGTGCACCCATAGAAGGGCGCTATGTGCAGTATTTTAACACTAATAATCACTGCTCTACAAGTTTTGACACATTATCACGTGGATTCAGCCAGTCAGTACCAACACTGCCACGTGATTACAGCTGTCTGCGCTCCATTTTGGAGAAGAAAAACAGGGTGTGGGCACTGCTCTTTCAATCCAAATAGAATGAATTCTCTCTGCTAGCAATGACAGATGCTGAAGAAATCAAAGGTTGCTGCGAAAAGGACTGGTGACATGTTTATCTTCATCAGCTGAGCATTATATTGTATAATGAAAACATAAGGAGAAACATCACTGGGGAAACATGTAGCATCTTGAGGTGCGATGGGAAATATGGAGTCACTAAGCAACACACACGCAGACTAACTTTTTAATAAGGAGGCTAAAAAGCTAATTATCATGATAATTTTAAAAGGATTTTTATGTGATTTATGTGCTTGAGTATCCTCAAGGAAATTATCAAAATATCCAAGTTATTTCTGAATGTACAACAGAAGAAAAACTGATGATAAAATACCAATTTTTTCACAGGGTGTGTGGGTTTTTTTTTTTTCAAGTGCATCTAAGTGTGAGCAACAGGCTACAGTGTGTACTGAATCAAGTATTCTGCTTATAATACACACATAAAAATGTGCTACCACAATACAGCAATTCAGTGCTCCGTATAAAGTGATTAAAGGTTTGTTTGCATCTACAGTTTAATCAGTGAATCTCACAATATTCTTGTTTTTCATCTTATTTAAAACGTATGTGAGAGTGATGCTGTTCTCAGCGGATAACAAACTGGGCTTTAGGATCGTAAAAGCAGTAGGCAGTTATCTACAGCAATTTGCACAAGTCAGAAACTTCTGATAAATACAGTATTCTCATGAGTGTCTTCTTTAATGTCCAGATTAATCTTTCCATCCAGTTTCTTACGCTTATCCAGTTCAGGGTTGCGGAGGGTGGGGGGGGGCTGGAGCCTATCCCAGCCACAGGGCCAGCACTCAATTTGATGAAAATAATCCAAAAAAAATGAAATTATGAGGATCTTTAAAGTAATCATCGACAACGCCTTAAAACATAGATATTGTAATGTTTTATAATTCATCCAACAGCTACTCACTTGTCCCCGTGGGAAGCATCAATAGCATGTGCATTTTCATTCCAGGTGCACATGTACTTGCTGTGACTGCTCCATACTGAACACATCTGTGGAGCAAAGTGCTGCCAAGACAGCGAAGGGCAATTAATCTTTGCATTCATATCATTGTTTGAAGTCACCAAAAAAGGGAGTAAAAAGTCTTCAGGAAAGAAAAGAAATGAGCATTTATCAAATGAGAGGAGCTCATTTGATAAACACTAATTAATGATTGAACTTTATTTTTATTTTGGTTTTTTGTCCCAACACAATTTGTCTTACTCTCTATAGTTCCAGGCACATTTCCCTCTTTGGCAAAACGTTGGCATTGTAATGACTATGTACACTGTGGCTGTGCAGGTCGCTGACAGGTTTGCAAATGTCTTCCTCTGAAGAGCTGCTCTGGTATTCCCAAGCAAAGCTGCATCTCAGCCTGAGGCTATAAACAATACTCCAGCAAGTGCTTCACGACATGCAATGTTTAACGGTAGACAATATTAATGGGCTTGCCTCTTTTGCATGGGTAAAGTGATTTAAGCCATGGCAGGTGCCTCAGAATGCAAAGAGCTTCTATGCAAAGTGTTACTGCACAAAGGGCGCTGCTGTCCGGGCTTTGTAGACAGAATATTCACAGATGTAGAGCCAGACCAGATGGCGTGTACATCTGAGACAGAGGGAGAAGCTGGAGACAGAGGGATAAAGACACACAGAGCTAGAGGGGGACAAGGACAAGGGCCAGACACAGGGCTGCATTAAGCTATGCGAGCGTGGCCATGTGCGCCTGACATTTAGCCGGCCCCCGACTCTCCATTGACTCACTCTGCGTAGCTCCAAACATGCCTGCAGGCCACAGAGGACAATGCCTGCCTTCTCCCTTAACCATCATCAAACGCAGAGATGAAAACGGCCACACGATAGAGCGCCCGTCAGAAGTGTAAAATTGCAAATGTAATGAATATAGCTTTGTGGTGTGCCTCATCCTGAAGACCAGCCTTTAAACAAATTGGCCTTGTTCAACCTTGTGCACACCCCCCGCCACTTCATATCTGGAATATAATTTGTCTGGAGAGAATTCAAGATATTTGAAGAGAAGTAAAGCAAAAAAAAAAAAAAATCTGAAAAAAATCCTCTCTTTGTACCCTTAGTGTCTTTTACATCTGAGTCCATGTGGTTGCGTAACAATGATACAAAGAGAATATGAGATGAAAGTATTAGAGCAATTTAAATAACTTTGTCTGCTTATGAAACCCAGATACAGAGAGCAAGAGCAACAGGAAAGAGCGTCACCCAATTAAAGGTTCAGCAGAGCCTGTGGGAGAGCCAAAAAGAAACTATTAGCCGGCTGTAGTTGAAAAGGGGACAAAGGGCTCTAATCTTTGAAAAATGATAACATGGCCTGCAGAGCCTAATTATCAACATTTATTTGGGAGTTATTTGTGTGTCAAAGATCAGAGTTGCAATCTGGATTGTTTAAATTTTACATTTAAATTTTCTTAACCATATCAGGGATGTTAGTGCACCATAAATCCTGGTGACTTTGTTATCCTCTGGCGTGGTCATAAAACACTTCCAATATTTTAGTTCATCATTCTCAGCTCCACGCTATCATTTTCATCAGTATGTTAGCTGATTTATGGCTTAAGGCTTCTATAAATTATACATTTAGAAAAATCACATCTGAATCACCTGACTCTGCAGTTTCCCATGGCTTTTAAAGGCTTCATGTGGGGCAGAGACAAACAAAGGCAGAAGCATCTATAATTTTTCAAATATGAAATATACTATTTTTACTGCACAAAAGGAAAGTATTTGACAGTAAACTGGAAAAACCTTGTTTTTGGGCTCAGTATGACATAGACTCTGGGTCTGAAAAACGCAAAGTTGAAGTGCCTTACACCGCTTTCTAGAGACCAGTAGGGGGTAACTTTTTGTTGCCAAAAGAGGTTCAACTGCTTAGAAGCAGAGGAGGAGACTGGCTGCAGTTCAGCTGCGGCACAGCAGAGGGCACAGTATCGATACTACGTTCAAATTCAAATAAAGTGGCACATGTCCTTTAGTTTGTCTCCACCCTAGCGCCAAAACACAGCTACTGATGCTGTTTAGCTGGTGAAGGTAGTGGAATATTTAGTAGCTAAAATGACAGATATTTCCCTCAAGAAGACCAACAACAGAGCTAAAAGAATATTGGATTTATATGAGGATCCCGGAATTAAAAAAAAATAAATATATATATATATATATATATGTGTGTGTGTGTGTGTGTGTGTATATATATATATATATATGTGTGTGTGTGTATATATATATATATAAGCAAAAAATTTATTTGAAACATTAATTTGCACCATCAATCCAAAATTTATTAGACTTCTGCTAATCTGCTATGTATTATTTTTTTTATTTCTTAGTTGTTTTTTACAACCTTCATATGTATTTTTTCCCCTCATTCCAATGCCACATGACTGCACAATTATTATGTGTACTATTTCAACTCACTGAGCCCCTACAGCTGTACATTAACACTTTTATTTAAATCATTCACATATTTTGTTTTGATTGGGCTGCATTAAAATCCTATGCAACTCTATATTTCTACATGTGGCTAAGATTTTGGTTTGAGCCCATTCCAAAGCAGGCAGAAGGATGTCGACTGAGGACAGAGTGGTTACCGTGGCTGGCATCAGCATACCGATGGATGACATTACAAGAAACACTGACAGAACAGCACCGGACTTGAGTTCCTGTCTCATATTTACGTAAACCCTGCAAGTCAGTCTAAGTGACAGTGTTGGCTAAACAAAGAAATAAGAAGGATGAGACCACAAAGACAACAAAGAGACAGCTCAGAAGGCTGAAAGGAAAACAAGGCCAGGCATCCTCAGAGCTGAACAGCATTGTTAACGTGACTGACCGTCTCTCTTTTGACTTTAAACAGAATACCATTGAAAGGAAGATCCATTAAACATGGAATTTCAGTCCAATTTGTCTTCAAAAGGGGTAAAAGAGCTCATTATGTGGGTTCGGCTCTTTCTTGACTATTAGAAGGAGACGTTAGTCATGCCTGCTTATCTCACAACCTTATGAGCACAGGATTAAAAGATCAAAGGCTGACTTAGGTTCAGTATTATAGAAAATGTAAGCTCCTTTTTCAGATGCGCTTTGGACTGTGCCTTTTATCCCCTTTCAATGCTTAGATCAAAATATTGGAAATTCATATTCATTTCATCCACTGTCCAATGCGAAATTTATGTCCACACCTCTCACATCCAGGGATGTAAGTGCATACTGATCTATTTCAAAGTGGACCTTTTAAGACCTTCAAGTCAATTCCCCATTGATAACACGGGCTTCAAGACTGACAGAAATAAAAACAGCGCTAAGTTTCAAGAGAACTTTGAAGTACACTGAGCTGCAGCAGAGACGTGCTGTTTGCCAGGGCTGGACAGCAGCTTCTGACTTAATGAAAATATTCTGTAACCACTCAATTATACACTTGAAGGTTTAGGGGTTAGAGAGTGATGCAAACACAATGGCTCACAACAGCTAAAGCTGGGAACTTTCTGTACCCAGTAGCTGTAGACCAGTCTAACAAGGATGTGCATTTCTGGCACAAACTTCAGACAGCAAAACCAGCTTTGCTGTTTGATCGCCTCATGCTCGTTATTCTCAGAGGAGAGTGCTCTGAGGATCTGAACTCGTAGCAGATGGTTCACTAAAAAGACAGTGTCCATTGTAAATTGTGTGTGTTTTTATATACATATTAGGATTTAATTTGTTTTAAAGTGTCTGTCAGTACAATATGTGCCCATTTCTCTCTATGCTTTAAACTCGGGTAGATAATGACATTTAAATAAAGGAACTATGCATGAATAAACTGTAATGATCTTTCTCTTATTCACTGTTTTGAGCCATGCAGAGAACATTTTTTGAAGTGCTTGTTTAGTCAGACAGAGTTAGCCTCAAACGAACTGGAAGCAGTGCTGCCCCTGAGACTAAAATCCAAAGTCATTTATAGTCTTGGGCTTCAAGCATTGTGCAATGTGCCACAGATGCATTGACTTTTTTTTTCTTAAGCAAGTCCCTTCGGCCTGACTTGTATGCCATAAACTGTAATTGGTCACTTCTGTGAACTAACAAGCAAATGTTAATTAACATTATAGGGCTTTTTTTTTTTTTTACATAACTCTGTGTGTCAGTTAATTTATCCACACTCCAAGTGCTTACCTCTGTTGTTTTATCAGCTAATGTTACAACACAGGCTAACCAATTCCAGTTTCACGCAGGGCAGCGAGTTAAACCTAGCTGGCTTACCTTAGCTTGTTTGCTTGCGATCTCACAAACACATAAGCCAGCTCAGTTTTGTGCATGTAGAGCGCGACGAATCTCATTCATATTCCATAGGGATTTTGATTATAAGTGACAATGTTGTAACCATCCAAAGCAAACTTATGAAGAGCTAAAACACTGTGAAACAACAGTATGTGCTTCTGTAGAAACCCCAAGTCTATCAACCTTGTTTTAACAAAAATGTGTTTTTGTCACAATATCACAGAAAAGAACTACTTTATCCACAATCCTGAATTGAAACAGCAATGTCTTTAATTGGTGGAAAATTGGACTTGGACTTGGTTAGCCTGTGGGACTCCAGAGGCAAGCCAAGCGGAATACGGCCCGGGTGGTGGCTTAAGCAAAAACTCAGGTGCAGGAGGAGTTCAGTGAGGCCATGGAAAAAGACTTTTGGACTACCTCAAAGTGATTCTGGCAAGCCATCAGGCGACTCAGAAGGGGAAGGTTGTGCTCTACCATACGGTGTATAGTGCAGGTGGGCCGCTGCTGACTTCAACTGAGGCTATAGTCGGGTGTTGGAAGAAATACTTCGAGGACCTCCTTAATCCCACTGACACACTTTCTGTAGAGGAAGTAGAATCTGGAGACTCACCTATCACTGGGTGTGAGATCACTGAGGTAGTTAAACAACTCCTTGGTGGCAGGGCACCTGGAAGGGATGAGATTCGCCCTGAGTTTCTGAAGGCTCTGGATGTTGTAGGGCTGTCTTGGTTGACATGCCTCTGCAACATCACATGGAGATCTGGGGTGGTGGTCTCTATGTTGAGTAAGGGGAACTGGAGGGTGTGCTCCAGCTATTAGGGGATCACACTCCTCAGCCTCCCCAGGAAGGCCTATGCCAGAATGCTGGAATAGATAGTTCTTCCATTAGTCAAACCTTGGTTTCAAGAGGAACAATGCAGTTTTCATCCTGATTATGGAATGCCAGACCAGCTATTTATCCTCTCAAGGATATTCAAGTGTGCGTGGGAGTTTGCCAATCCAGTCTACATGTGCTTTGTGGACTTGGAGAAGGCATTCAAGCACGTTCCTCAGGGCATCCTGTAGGGGTGCTGTGGGAGTATGGCGTGTCTGGCCTGTTGTTACAGGCCATTCAGTCCCTGTACAACTGCAGTGAGAGCTTGGTCCGTACTGCCAGCTGTAAGTTGGACTTGTTTCCAGTGGGTGTTGGACTCTGCCAGGGCTGCCCTTGGTCACTGTTTCTGTTCATAGTTTCTGTAGACAGAATTTCTAGATGTAGTCAAGTGGCAGAAGGCCTCCTGGGCGCCTCTTGGGTGGGGTGTTCTGTGTATGTCCTACCAGGAGGAGGCCACAGGGCAGACCCAGGACATGCTGGAGAGATTATATCTCTCGACTGGCCTGGGAATGCCTTGTTGTTCCCCCAGATAAGCTGGAGGAGGTGGCTGGGAATAGGGAGGTCTGGGTTTCTCTGCTTAGGCTGCTTACCCTGCCACCCAGCCCCGGATAAGCTGGAGAAAATGGATGGATGGATGGATGGATGGATGGATGGATGGATGGATGGATGGATGATTTTTTTAACCCTTTTCATTTTAGCTTTAACTCAGATTTTTGTGTTAATCTTAGATATGCTTCTCTTTATTTTCCATCACATATACAATGTTTTAAACTTGGATGTTAATGTTAAATAAACACGTCCAAACATTTTACATTTTTCATTTTCTTAGCAACATCTTAATAACATTTTCTGCCTACGTTAGGTTGCCTATGCCCAAGTTCTATTCTCATATTCCAGATCAGGTTCTTACATGTAAGGATAGATATGAGAAGTTGTCATTTCCAATCAAAAACGAGGATTTATGTTAGCCTTCTGAACCTCTACAAGAGGATGAGGCAGTGAACTTTTATCAAGCTTTTAAATGTTGGCCAGTAGGAAGCAGAGCTTAAAGAGACCTGAGATAACATTGCCCATTTCAGAGGCTCAACTGAAGGACTGCATTACAGACTGTATAAGGATTTTTTTTCTCAACAATCAATTATACAAAGGTGATGTCCTAGAATAAAAATATAAATCTGGAAATTAGCATACATCTACTTTACCACCCATTATAGCTGCTCTGAAAATACCCCAAGTTAATGTTTTGGGGGTAAAATAAATAAATAAAATAACATGCAGAGATACTACAGCGCATTCCAAAAATCAGCTTAAACAGTGTAAATATGTCTGGGGTGGGCCTAATTTCTCAGCATTCGTTAATGTCCATACATCTTAAGATTCATGCAGCTACAACCTGCCCCTGTGGCTCCTCGCTGTTTTGTCAGGGTGATGTGAGAAACAAGAGTTCTCACTTCTTCTTTGGTGTTAGATGTTCTTGGATCCATCAAGATAAGAAGCAGACAAAAACATGTTTGAAATTATTTTCAATCCCTCCAGTGCCTCACATCTGGCCTCCCCTTGGAGAGTGTGCATGCCAGCAAAACTCAGCAAATGAGAGCCAGAAGTGCAAAAAAGAAAATGGGGTCATTAAGTTTTTATCAAACCTAACATTAATTTACCCTTATGAATGTATCTTTATCGGTCCACATTCTTGGGGACGCCTCCATCCAGTCCTAGCAGAATCTGTTTGATTAAGACCATAAATTGAACGTAGATGGACAAGAGATTGTACATGCAATACAGTGGGTTCGATGAGGATGTCTGTCTGCTCAGAGGCCTGTGCTGCAGGGTGTGCTGTGACTGAGTGGTGGAAGAGAAGAGAGACAGGCCTAGCTGGAGATCATTAGAGCTTGTTAGTGTCCCTGCTGCCTGGGGCCTGGCGAGAGGCCGCCGATTGGGATACCTATCCTCTGATCCAGCTTTGAGTGGAGCAACATATATGGGGTACAGGAGACAGGGACAGAGGAACACGGAATGGAGAGGGTACCAGGGGTCTTTCCCACTTACAGTACAGCAAATCTCAGAGACGTCCTAGCAGATCTGCAGGTCTGACTTTCATCTGCCTCCCCAAAGCCATTAGTTTAGCTGGGAAACGGCTGCTAAAATATACATCTGTTTTAGTGTCAGCACATACCAGCTCTCCTCTGTCTGCGTGCTGCCGCTAGTCTAGTCGATTCAATATTTAAATCATCAGTCTCCATAAGCGTTTGATGTCAGCTCTTAACGAGCTCTGTCTCTAACACTGACAGGCCTGTGGACGAAGCGTCTGTTTACTGTCAAGGATGGAAAGTGCTGCCTTCCGTTGTTTCATCATATGTCGATAAGATCCAATGAGACTACTTTGTTTGAATAACTGCATAAAAGGCTAGAAGCAATGTGCACGTCAGCAAGTCTATTTCATTCTTCCAGCAATTCTGATGACACTTTTGCCAATAGTGGATTTCTGTCAGAATCAAAGGCTTGGTGTCGCATATATCAGTTGATGCAAATCAGCGGGAAGCACTCAGATTATATCACAGTGCAAATATTAAGTTGATTCAAGCCGAGAGGTGATGGCAAGGAATATTCCAGCTTTGCAGAGTGACATTTAGATTAATGTAATTTCATGCACTGTGTGTTGCAGGTACCTGTGGGAATGATAAAACAGTTTTTTTTAAAAAATTAATTCTGGAGGAATCTTAATGCATTAAAATTTCCATAAAGCTTAGACAAAATTCAATTTAATATCTGATTTTATTTATTACAAAGCGAAACATCAGTGTGATTAACTTTTCATATAGTCAAGCATGTCTGACACTGCTGAGCAACTTTAAATAAGTACAAATGTTTTACAAAATCAGATTTCAATATTTATATTAAACTGGATGTCATTAACTAAATAGCTTTGTATCTGCAATGAAAACAGTATACGCACACTGTATGCAAGTAGCATAGGGAGATGGTCAGTAGGATGTTCCTGATAATAGTTACAGAAAAAAAATTAAAGTGGAATTTTATGCATGCTCATGCACTAACCATTAAAATGAGTTGTGGGTGTACTGAATACATGAATATTATCCTCATAATCTGCCATTCCCTTTTGACCAGAAAGCCTCCCTAATCTTGAACCCACACTGACCCTTCAAGCGTCCTCATCCTGCATCTGGATGCTGCACCATTGCTTCATTTTCAGGATGCCAAAGAAGAAGGAACTGGCCCCCAGAGAACAGTTTTGTCCCACCCCCCAGCAGGATCTCTCCCTCTCTGTAGGCCTCCCCTGGGCAAAAGAGAAGATTAAAACAAACAGGACTTTAATCAGCAGGCCCTGCTTCTCTCTGCTCAGCTGCCGACAGAAGGAGCCCTCTCCAGGAAGGCTGCCTCAAATCAAAGCTTCCTGCTCGCCACTTGCTGCTTCGCCGATCCGTATCACAACAACAAAACCAGCAGAAACAATTATTTATTCCTTTTGATGTGGGTTTTGAAGTTACCCCACCTCTTCCACTATGCCACCCCCCCCCTTCCTCTACCCCTCCTCTTCCTCATCCAGTCCCTCCAGCTCTCTGTATCTTTTACTCCCAAGGAAACAAGGTCATGCCAGCTTCTCCGTAAAGAAGGCTGCTTTGAAGGTTCCAGAATCAACGCCTTTTTCCTGTTTTACACCGAGGAAAGTGTGTCGCGGTTCAAGGAAAAAGTTCTCAGTTTCTTTCTGCTTCGTTCAACTTGCTGCCACCCCCACTGAGTTTATCAGGCTGTAAATGTCACTTTCACAGTGTAATGTTCTACATTACAAAACAATTTCACTGAATTACTGCAGTTTCATGGCATAAAGTTATTATTCATGGTCACTTCGGCATCGTTTTCCTAAAAAGGAAAAAAAATGCAGCATATACAAAATGCGGATTACTTAATATACTGCCCATATTATTACTCTAGTGATCAGATTTAGATTACCATCAGGATATTAAAGTCAGTGGTATTTGGACAACAAAAAGTCAACTATAATCCTGCTATATACTGTATAATCTCTTCCTCTTCCGCTTTACAAGCTTTACATGCGTATGTGTGCTGTTTGAAGGGATGGGTGTCATGCAGGCTTTCATAAGAGGGCAAAGAACAACAGATCTGAACGGTGCTGCTGTCACTGACATTGATACCACTTTGCCTTTTCTTGGATTCACAGTGGACCGGTTCAAAATTATCTCTCAACAGCCCTGAAAAATGTCTGAGAGCTGCTTTTCAGCTCAAAATACCACAACATCTGCTAAATCTGTTGCATAAGGCTGAGACCTCATCAAAAAGCTTGGCAGTGAAAGAGCTCCTCAAACGCGTGGATGGTAATCATGTTTTTATCGTTTGCTGAAAGTTTTGATCCTCTAAATTCATTTAATGGCTGGAGGGGCATATAATTCCACCTTAAATGTCTGCCAAGCTGATTTTTGACAAGTCATATATTATATGCTCTGAAAAACACCAGGGAAATTGTGGGTTTTTTTAGTTCAATATTGTCATGTTGGATGCATGTCCCTGTAGCCCATTTTCCATGGTTAGATTGTTCTGCCTCAAATTTTCATTACTTTTTAAAGAGCTGAAAGATTCCTCCTGGTCTGGTACTGACTAAATTATACTCAGCATTTATATGATCTTCATTTAACCTTTCAATCACAGGATGTGTTGGGTTCATTTTGTATTTTGTATTTTGTATTTTTGTATTTTTTTATTTTTTTAAAAAAGCTCTGAACAAAATTCAGTAAACTCTTATATGCCAAAAGCATGTTACATCTGCTGTTAAGCTTAGCATTAACTGAAACATACAGTACAGGTTGTTGCTTTTTGGACTTCCTCCAGGCCATTTGGGGCTACTGAGGGAGGGAATATATAGTTATATTAATAAATGAACAGCCACAAGGAGCAGTATCCTCCATGGGAAAGACGACTAGAGGCTAAGATCAAGGTGGCATGGAGGGACGTTAGCCAGCTATCAGAGCTGCAGAAAGGTGTTATGAAGAAAGGGGTGCCTAAGAAGTACAACAGGCTGCCCATACCTGCAACCTTAGAAATTGCCAAGCAAATACTACAGTCTTGGCTAACTGCCTGAAGAGGTATACCAGATATATAGAAGCCAGGAGAATAAACTGAACCATCCCAGGTGTACTCTCTATGGCAGGGGAACAGTATGAGAACAACACCCCCACCAAGGCTCGAGACAGAGCAGTATTGGAAGAGCATATTGGAGAAGGATCCAACACACAACACCAGTGCTCAGTGGCTAATGGATCTAACAGCAACCTCCCTAAACAGAACCCAGTAACCATCAAAGTGGCAGGCATCCACGAAATAGTCTCACATATGAAGAACTGGACAGCACCAGGCCCTGACATGATACACACCTACTGGCTAAAGAAGCTAACTGCACTCCATGAGCACCTGGCAGCACAAATGAACCAGCTGCTAAAGGATGCGATGCACCCAGAATTCCTAAGTGAAGGCCAGACAGTCCAGATCCCCAAGAATCCGCAGAAGGGATTAGCCTCATCCAACTTCTGGCCAATATTCCAGACATTGGGGACAACTACAAGCACCTTGGAATCCCACAGGCAAATGGGAACCATGAAGAGGGTGCTAGGAAAGCTGCAACCCCAAGTACCTGCAGAGAGTAAGGAAATTCCTGAAGAGTCAGCTGATTGGAAGAACAAGATCTGGGCAATCAACACAACATATAAGGCAAAACAGAGTCTGTACAGTTCTAAAGAGCTTGAAAATCTAAATTTGATATGACCACCTTTATTCTTCAGCAGACTCAACTTTCTTAGGTAAAATTTTTTTTTAATTTCTTCTTTAAGTAGTCTTCAGGGATAGTTCTCCAGGCTTCTTGAAGGGCATTCAAAGCTCTTCTTTGGATGTTGGCTGGTAACTTGGTATACTTCAGCCTTTTCTCCCTGCTTCCCTTGCTTAAGAATGGGTCCCATTCCACTGGTGTCAATAGATGAGGTTTTAGGAAACAGTAGACGGGCCAACTGAAGGACCAGATGCATCTCTTGAGTCCTGTGTCAGGTCTTTGATGGATTTTTTTCCCTACTTATCAAGTACTTAGCAATTACATTAGTTTACTGTTTCTGCTATATTGTAGATAGTTTTTTGTTTTTTTTGTTTGTTTTTTTAGGCCTGCCACTTCATCTTTTATGCTCCACTTCTCCAGTTTCCTCAGATTTTTTAAAGGACATACTGCACACCATGTTGAGCTATGTCAAGTTCTTGACTAATAGCTCTTTGGAAAACACCTTTCAGTGCAGAAGTTCTATTTTTGCCCGTCAAACTGTGTTATCCTTGGCATTTTTCATAGTTTCAGCTAAAAATGGGAACAAATGATATGCTTTTACAACAGGCTGTTACCAACAAAGTGCCGGAAAATATTATTTAAAATTGATTATTTGATAAGTTGTCTGTTATGTGTAGGTACAACACTGGTTCATCCCTTGAGTTAGGTGCCTTTTTTATGCTCGAATGATTCATAGGTCTATATTCAGTGGCTTAACAAAAAAAAAACATATTCCTCTGAAAATGATCAGGACTGGAGTGCAAGTGAGTGAAAAAGCAGCAAATATCCAAAGAAAAGCTATTGCTCAAGCCCACTTTAAAAAAAATTACAAGAAAGTCTGTCTCCTTGGAAGCAAACATATAAAGAAATTAGGGGTGGCTCAAGACTTTTGCACAGCCCTGTATAAGTGAGACTGTATCAGTTCAGTTAAAAATTAAATCTCTCAACAAGGCTCAGTTCGTGTGAACTGCATCACCGCCAAAAAGTTTCTGTTTTCCACTGATATATAAATTATTTTATTTTCTTTGCATCATAAAGATCATGAAACATTAGCAAATGTTTGCATTTAAACTTTAAGCATAGTTCAAGCCATTAAATTTTATTATACGTTCACAGAAAAGCATTCCTTTATATTTAAAATGTTTAAGGTGTGACACACAAGTCACATGCAGCTTGAAATTATTGCCATGCACTAAGATTTGAGCTGCTGCAAAATGTTTATCATATTTCAATTACAGAATCGCAACTCTATAGTAACAGTAACACTCAAACCGCAAAGCTCTAAACACACTCACTGAAGAGGTTTGGCATGTAAATCAGGTCAGTGAATAGTGATGCTGAGCTTGTTAAGCATTTCATTTTCTGTTTTACAAGTGTCTCTAATTTGCCTTTTTGTCTGCCTTTTCCCCAAAATTGGCCTTTAATTAAACTCCAGCCAATTACAGAACTCCTGAATGACTTTTGTAATCCCAGCTGGACGTGGGGAGGAGAGGAATCTGGCAGAGCTAAAAGTAAAACAGCAGCTGACACCCAGACATTTTACTGTAAGCTGCCTTAAAACAAAACCAGAACTTTATGGAAATGTCTCTCATCTGCAGCTGTTCAAGCTGGTGCTGGTGCACTGTTATGTTGGTAATCTGAGCCTAACTCTTTGTGTCAGCTAGATGCCTTTTGAGTGGTGATGCTTTATGACTGTTTTCTTTTATATTTTGTGTCAGTTTTTTTTAAAGAAAATATCAGAGAATGGAAATAATTTTACTGAAAGCTTTTTAATGTTGTTTAAACCCTCATGTTAAACTGTCCAGTTTTAGAGCAAAAGGAAAAAAAAGTTTTTTTGTCTGTTTAGCTAATTTGCCTTTTTGAGACAAGTGTACAGTGGTAAATTTAATATAACTCACCCATTTAAGTGTCAAGACTTTGACGTGTAGGAGAGGGAGCCCCAGGGCTGTTTTCATATAGACTTCATACGTACATGGAGTGCAGCCAGAGGAGTCTCCGCCTGCTGGCCAGGGATCGCAATGATCCAGGTCTCATCCTAAAAATGTTCTCATCCAGAATAAATCCAGTTGAGTCATTTATGTACAGTCCATCGGGACACTGGCTAATTAACACTAAAGATAAACCACAGTTAAAGCTGATGGGAATGTCATCCCCTTTGCAGCTATTTGTTTAAAAACCAGATTTTTTAAAAAAAAAAAAAAGCTAAAGATTAGAATATAAAGACAATGGAATTCATTGGCACGGTTTCTGCAACAGCTTAATTAAAACCAAAACTCAAATGGTGGCTCTAGAGGAAAAGTCAGGTTAGGTCATAATAACGGTTCAAAATGAACAAATAAAAAGTTGCTGATAGTCTGGATTAAACTGGTTTGAATGCTATTAATTCACACATTCTCAGATAAGGAACAAAGGTAAGGAACAAATTTCAGATTCATCACTGGACACCCACGGTTGTCTCTCAGAATCTATTCAGTCACTGAATTATTTGTTTCATTTTACCACTGCATGGATGTTGGACGGCTCTGTTTTCCTCACCTCAAGAAACTAAAATACTCTGACACCGTATCTAAGTGCTGTTTGTAACATTACACTGAGCGAAGGCTGTAATCCAGCACAGATGCACCAGAAACCTCCAACCCACTCAAATATGCCATTCTAATATGTGAGGCAGCAGCATCCCAGGTGTTTCAAGAGGATCTGACACTTATCAGTAAATATCAGAGTCAAATCCCATTATTCACAGCAGGTAGGTCACCAAGAAAAACAGAACTAGTCAGTAGACCCTCACATAGACATACCGGGTTTTTTGTATTAGACTAATACTTTAGACGGTCCATTTTATTACCTAAAGTTATAATTCTAACTGTTCTTATTGGTCATGGAAGCATATTATAAGCCTATTACACTTTGTTTCTGTGCCATAATAAGCCTAAACTTTGTATCTTTTCTCTTTGTTGTAGTCTTCTGTGATATGGTTTCACCTACTGAAAGGCATGGATAACATAAGCTGTGGATATTCCCTGAATATATGAGCCATTACGAGCTTTGACAGGGGCCTTTTTTAGTCCAGTGGCTCATCAGAAGAAAAAAGAAGAACATGCAAATGTGTTGAAATAAAGACTGTCCTGGTTAGCCTGAGATCAGCTAACAACCCATCTGGCCATGAAGATGAGCGGTGCACATAATTGGCTGCTCCAAGCTCGCTCCACCGAACCTGTCAGTGCTGACCACAAAACTTATGAATGACTTCCCGGACCTTCTGGCTGTCCAGTTCCACATCACACAGTCTGTGGGACACTGGGAATCAGAAGGTTTTTTTTAATTTTTTTTATTCATAGCTGATGCTGTAATATGGCCAGTGTTGGTCAAAGCAATTTCTTGACCATTATATAATAAGCCAGGCCTTTTATTAGATAAATGCTATGTATAGTTGAGGTTGATGTCAACCTACAATTTCCTGTAAAGTAAGAGGACATATTGTGCTTTTGATATTGGTGCTGTGATGCATCAGTGCTGTGTGAAAGGAGATGCAAACTTACTGTGAGTTTAGATGTTGCCAAAAAGAAGAATTGATTAGTCCAAATGAAGGGATGTGGCTCCTTCCTGGGCAATAAATGAATGTGGCAAAGGGTGACAAGGAACCAAGTTTCTCTGATTAATACCGCGTCTGACAGCAAGCGCCAGGCCTGACTGTCACATCAAAGCCGCCAAAAACACAAGCCACCAGTGACATTTCCAATTTCCATCATCACTAACTTTACCCCATACTCAGCACTGACCATTTAGTCTGAATGGAGTCATACTCAACGGGGAGGAGAGCTTTGAAAATAACTCTTTATCTGTGTGTTGCTGTTTTTCTGGGAACACAAAAGGACTGACGAGACCATTTATCTGTGGATTCTTTAAAAGAAAAGGAAAAGCAAAGAAAAAAACCAAGCCTACCTGATGTTTTCTATCTCTCTTTTTCTTTTCTTTTTTTTCACGAGGCACTGTCTGTGCCTGCGATCCCTTTATCTGCCTTTCATTAGCGCCTCGCTCGCCCTCTTAGTAAGGCGGGAGTCTGGGAGACAGTCACTTTCTCCCAGCCTGTGATGTTTCTACAGATTACAGAGGGCCTTTGAAGCCACTGCTCTCCTCATTGCCTGGGCCTCAGACAGGCCCATGCCATCTGTCAGATTGACGGCAAAGTAGCGGAATGGGGCTGAGACACCCTCTGTTGATCCATACTTTTGTCTTTTATGTGTCACATTTGGATGTTGCACTGCAGCCACACCTTTGTAATCTGCTGCTGGCACTTGCCTGAAAAAATGGCCTCCACAGCATACAAATACACACACCCACAGACAGGAGAGAATAATGGCCCTCCATAATTACTCTTACCTGTGGGCATCAGTCTCTAAATGAGACAATTACCGTCATCCCCTCAGAGTGATCTCTGGTTTCCTCCCACTTTTGCAGGGCCCTGGAAATCGCTGTCGTGTGGGGTTTTTTTATGCCGAACCAGTGGGAAGGATCTGATTGTTCGTGAGTTTAGGAGACTGTGAGTTTGCGTGTTGCAGCATGAATAAGACTGCAGAACAACCAGCCCCACGCAACTGCAGCAAGATTTACTTTACAAGGAAGTTTTTAAAATGAATTTTCATCTTGTTTTTGCTAAATGCTCAAACAAGACCTCAGCGTTAAAGTCGGATTTTGAGGCATATAGATGCAGAACTAAACACACTGCTTCTTTCTTACTGCTGATGCACCTGTTCTGTTGCTAGTACGACACGTGGTTCACCACAAGAGACTTACCTCTTAAGTTCTTTTCTTTCTCTCAATAGCCAATCTCGCTACCCGGGGAATCAGTCTGCCAGGGCCTCCGCCCTTGACAACTGCACAAGCCACGTTGCACCTGACCCCTACAACACCTCCTGTGGCTGGTGGGCCTACAGGAGGGTAGGCCCATGTCTCCTCTTTGGGCTGCGCCCGGCCGGGCACCACGTGGCTATGCCCAGCCACCAGATGCTCTGCCTCAAGCTCCCTCCCCAGGCCTGGCTCCAGGGTGGGGCCCCGGTAACCCTATCCCGGGCAGAGTAAACAGTTCCCTTGGTGACTCTTCCATTGGGGTCTTTGGAATGAGGTGGTTCGCGCATCTGACTGGGATGCTTCCTGGGCGCCTCTTGGGTGAGGTTTTCCAGGCACGTCCAGGAGGAGGCCCTGGGGCAGAGCCAGGACATGCTGGAGAGATTCACATCTCTGGCTGGCCTGGGAACACCTTGGGGAGCTAGAGGAGGAGGTGGCTGGGAGAGGGAGGTCTGGGCTTCCCCACTTAGGCTGCTGCCCCCACGAACCGGCCCTGGATAAGCAGAAGAAAATGGATGGATGGAATGATGGATGGATGCATGGATGGATGATTTCAGACTAAAGTAGACAAAATAGCAAATGTAGCTAGCTTTCTAATTAAGCTAACACAAGCCCTCTATATCAGTTGAAAATGCTGTTCATAGCTAACTTTTAAGTGCTTTCAATCACGATTAACTTCCTAAGGTTATTGAGACCTCCACTCTACCTGTCAGATTTATTGAGCCTAAAACCAACTGTGCTCTAGACCCAAAGGTATTGGGCAACTGACAGAAAATTAATCAACAATTTTTTAAGCAAAAATTCAGTAGTCACTGGTACTAGCTTCTTCTTGTGAAGGGCTTTCATGCTTAATAGTAAAATCAAAAATAAATTTACACTACAGTACTTCTGTAATGAAATATTGCCACCTTGCATTGAAGTTTTTTTAGTGCATGAGTTACTTGAGATCCTTAAAAAATGGTAAAAAAAAAATAAATAAAAAAATTCTGAAACCCACTTTACAATAGGTAAGCTCAATATAAATGGACACAGTTTAGGTCTCAAAGGACCCGGGTCATAGTTTTGTGGTGCAAATTGATAACAAATTTACAGACGCAAGTGATGTCGCATAAACCTGACTGAGACTTTCAGGGAAGCTTCCAATTTGATCAGATGATAATCTAGCTTGGTTTCAAGGCGATTTGTTTGAAAGCACAAATTCAGTAAAGTCTTATATATGCATTTTAAAGCTGACAGTTCAATTCTTAGAAATAATGGAAATGACCGTCATCTTCACTGTAATGAGTTAATCATAGTATTTTATGTAAGACATAAATAAGGTCTCCATTTGTTTATCTCATTTCCTTCCAGGATAACCATGTTTGACTGCCTCACTTGTGTGCTTGGACAAGTGCCACAGACATACATCAGTGATAAAACACTACACAGAAGTATTTCTAATGGTTCACAAAGATTTCTTCTTATTTTTCTTCCTTTCAACAGTATGAAGTTCTCATCTTTGAAGTTGTACCATATTTCTTACAGCAGTCTCTTACTACTGTTTCCAGTCTAAGATTGGACAGTTATTGTTTATGGAAGGGGTTTAGTGAACCGAAATGGACATGCAGACAAAAACCATTAATGGACACAAATAACTCATTAGAGACTTAATTAGGCATGTGAATAACGAATAATGAAGTACTTGGATAATTGTGCTTCTAACAGTGCATTTTCTTAAGGAGAAAACAGTACATTCGCAGTTCATCACTCTGTTTAACCATCAGCAGGTCATAAACAGAGCTGTGTTTAACACAAACGACAGCTCCTGTTCTGAGATACCTTGTTTATAAGGACTCAGGTTTACTCACTTTTTGAGGAGGGAGCGGTCCCTGATAAACCTCTGAAGGAGAACGAGATTACAGGCAGCGCGTTTCCACCTCAAACAGTGCCTCTCCCTGTGTTGAGATGATAAACTCTCATTGAGTTTGCAAAGACCATTTCCCAGCGGCTGTCTTTCAGTTTATATGAACTTTTCAAACAGCTAAGGATCTGACGGAGGATCGTCACCAAGCTCACAGGCTTTGAACACATCTCCCCTGTGTATTTTTCCCACCCCAGGACCACTGTCTTCAGAGGCTTGGGGAGAATAAAGGCTCAGATCAACAGAAATCATCCCCCCCCCCTACGCCATCACCCACTTCCATCCCACCCTTTACCCACCTTGCTTGTCCTATCACATGTGCTCACACTCACACACTTCTAAATTTATGATGCATGTAAGCATTTTTGATGCGTGCGCTCTGTGCATTTTCACACAGACAACTCCCAACAAAAATCCCCTGTAGAGTCACACATCAGACCGGCCTCCCTTAAAAGAATCCCCCCATTATAATGGATTTTTCAAAAGCAGAATAATACATTAAGTACCTTAAAGCAGAGAGTGACATTATATGAAAAAAAAACAAAAAACATTAAGCAAGCCCAATGAAATATTCATTAGAATAACTAGATCAGAGAATGTTGTGGCTAAAAATTGGAGGTGTCAGATGATAATGAGAACACATCCAGTAACTAAGTCACATCTTGTTGCCCCAGAGATCTGAGGTCACGATGTTAAATTCAAGCAGCAACCGCAGGGGCAGAAATAAAAAGCCACTATGCAAGTGCTAAAAACTGCACTTGAGGGTAGCTGCGAAATGCCCAACTTATTCATGTTTACAATGTTTCCCGGGCTGCAAAAAAAGCACATTTACAGCCTAGTCCAAAAGTAAAAGTACCTTTTGTAATCACCCAATCTCGTCAAATAAAATACACATAATTTTGGGTCACAGCAGCTGTTTGTTGACATTATGCCGATGGATAAATTTAGCTTATTTTCGAAGATTTTAAACTATTTTTAAACACATGAATTTACAAAAAGTATCTTTAAGGCTTAAAATTAGGGGCACAGCCACATGATTCCCAGTGTGCAGACCACTAGACCACGGTTGCAGTGCTGGTGCCTTTTGGAGCATTTAAATAAAATCATCTGGCAAATAATATTCTTTGCTTTATGATACAGACTGCCCAGATGTTTGTGCTTTAGTTTTGATGGCTGGATTTCTAGAATTTTATTAATCTGTTGCTTAGTGATATTCCCAAAGGAAGCTGCGTGTAGCTTATATGCATGCAGCTTTCTAATCTTGCTAGCCTTAGTCCAGTCCAGAAACTAGTGTGTGACATCACAGTGGCTATGTCATTCTTTTATAAACAGTCTTTATCCCATCACTACACAGTTTGGGCACACTTATGCCACTTTTTCTTGTTGTATTGAGTATTGTTTTGTACTTAACAACCTTTTTGCCATCTCTACATCACAAGAAGTGATGTTCAGAGCACAAAAATGGTGCTTACCTTCATCTACAGACCTTGGGTGAAAAGTCAGAGGACCACAGGACTGGAACAACACGGCGACAGTGGCGAGCTGTAAAAATTGACAATCAAACTCACATGCATGAAGCGTTCTGGTTGCAGAGAGAAATAAAGTCGCCACGCACATAACGCTTTGACGGGGATGAGTGATTGATGCTCAAAGATGTTGCCATGACAGACTGGCATACGGGAGAAAAACACTGAGGCAGAATGATTGGCTTCTTCTCTTTGATGTTTCTGTCTGACTTATTTGTGATGGCTGGTTACATCTTCAAACCCGTTCTGCGCTGACAGTTGTAATGACCCCTAACATTTCATCTGTCATAACTGAGCAGCGCTCTCGCAGCTTCTAGTGAAAAGACTTCTATGACCAAACTTCATCCAATATTCGCATATCCAGCCAGAAGGACAGAAGTTATTAATTTCCATTTGCCACAGGCTTTAAGTTTGATGTAATTACCCAGAAGAGAAGCTATAACTTTAAAATCAAAGATTTCAAACAGAGGAAGGAGCAGTGAAAATATCAAAACTACAAAGCATGCAGAAAACACACGGGAAACCAAGAGTGAAAATAAATCGAGGGGAAGTTCATTTTTAAATTACCTTCAAGCGCAAGTAAAGAAAGAAAGCAAGAGATGGATTTTTACTTACAGGACTGTCACCAGTATGACATTTTACAACACAATTCAAACCAGATTGTCCCAACACCAGAAGAAAAAGAAGAAAAATGAATGACTGCGGTCCTCTGGCTCAGACAGTCCAAACAGCGCATTTTATCTCCAAAGCTGGTTCAGTCAAACCATGTGCACGACAGATAAACCGTTCAAAGCCTGCATTTGTATGCTTGTTTGTATTTTTTATTGTGTATATGTGCAGAGACCAAAACATCCCAGTTCCATCCAGTCTGCAGGGCGGGAAGCGGTTTCCCATGGTTTTGTTGGGATGCAGCTTTCATGTGGAAATGGTCTCCGGGTCCCTTTAGCCCCTCTGTTGTGACAGAGGATAATGAATTTCACAACATCTGCCATTTGTTAACCCTGTTTGGTGTAACTGATCTCCTTTTAATCCATGGACTTCCAATGTGTGTGCAGCTCTGCAGCTGGACTCAGGCAGATGGATCCCACGGCCTCTCTGGGGCTGCAAAGGAGTCCTGGACCAGCAGATCTGCACAGGACTCAGACTTCTAGCTTTGACTGCTGCTCTCATTACACTGCATGTACAGTAATGAATAACCTCTTGAATTTAGGTTTGTTTAGTGTTATAGTTACATAAATTGCTCACTAGAAAGGATTTAAAATGCCTAGAGTGTGAGGGTAAAATGTACTTGGCATTTGGGAATTTAAAATCACTTTGAAAGCACACACCACCACACAGTACCCACTCCCAGCAAGGGAAAATGACTCCAGATGTTTCTTTTCTGAAAATAAAAATGTATATGCTCACGTGTGGCTTTAAAGCTGCACCAATCAGTGCTTTCATGTAAACCAAATGGCCTCTACAGTACCAGTCAAAAAATTTGGATGGGTAAGTGTCCAAACCTTTGACTGGTACTGTACATAAAGTAGAAGGGGGCCTCAGTGTGATCAACCCAAAATGGAACTCAGCTGCTCTACTTGTAGAACATTTTGGTCTATATATGCTTCTTGTTTCGGTTTTAGGGCCTGGAACTGTTTTCTCAGTTTAACAACAATTCATCTTCTGGATGAATCAAGACTCTAACTGAATGATAATGTTGCTGCATATTTGCTGGCTGCATAAAACAGACATCTGTTGGCTCATAACTTGTTTCTGCTGCCCTCAAAGTTTTAAGGGAGGATGAAAGCCCGCCATTATGTGGACCTACAATTGAGTTTTTATTTGTCTGTTTTATTGTATTCAGTGAGGAAAGAAGATAGCACTCTCCCTCAGAGAGTTGCAGGCATATTTGCAGGGAGAAATTTCCCTGACACTTCATAAGGAACTTTTCCCTGGGACTAGGAATCTTTGACTTTTGGCTCAGTGGCTTTCCACCACAGGGACAAGGGTCTAAGTCAAGTTTCAGGTAAATTACAGCCATTTTTCCACGCATGCATTTTTACTAGCACAAATGACATGTAAGCAGATTTTTACTGGAAATATGGCCAAAGATAACATTAAATAGATCCCCGCCCCCCTTCCCCAATAGAACAGCAAATATGTAAAGAATGTACTATAGTGCTGGTAATTTGTTGGGGATAGTTTTCATATGAGATTCAAACGTCGACGGAGCATCAGAATCACCTCCTCATCTGAGTGCAGGAATGGCTCAAATAGTGGATTCTGTCAATCTTCATTCCTTTCAAACTTTCTACCCCATCGTTTGCCCTTTTCATAAAACCTGGAATGTGCATCAAAGAATGTAGACTATCTTTCAGCCATGAATAAAACATCTGTCATTCATCAGAGGGTACAATATGTCCCAATTTAACCGAGTATAACAGCTGTGCAAGGCAGGGAAAGTCCAGACGCTGCAGAGTCCCGTGAAGCCAACATTTAACCAAATATCATTTCTCTTTCTTTACAGATGAGTCTGTGTGGGTTTTTTTAAAAAAACAATTTCAAATTTAAGTTTTAAGAAAGAGCGCCATGTTAGCCAGTCTCTTGTCTTGTGTTAAAGGGGTACTTCACTTTACTCATTATGAAGAATACACTCTGAGAGCAAGACATTCTCAATCCCAACTCATTACATTACCCATTCGGGGCAATTTGTGCAGGGTTTATGCGCCTGAATACTATTTTTGTGGGATTATAAAAGAAGAATAACAGTCTACTAAAGTCTACATCCACAGGCTGGTGAGTTGACAGGTGGCATAATCACACAGCTTCCAACTATTTTTATACTTTTGTTTTATTTTGTTTTTGATTTTGACCTTTGCTTTTCTGCCACTGCTTAGTTATGGTTGAGCAATGAATACAGTGTACAAAATCTCTGCAGGAGAAAATACTTTGTAATATTTGTGATTTCTGAAATACAGTTTTTCTTTTTGTTGTTGTGCTTTGCACCACAAAAATTACTTGTTACATTTTTTGAAAAAGATAATGTTTTTTGGCGAAACAAGGCAAACGTCTCCAATCTGCAACAAACATCTCAGGCATTTCCTTGGATTACCATGTTTCGCTGCATCAAAACACCAGTCGAGCACATATGCCAGTGGTCTCAAGGCATTCATTTCAAGCACTGAGATAATCTTATTAGAAAAATGACACTTACATGTATACCCAGTGCATTAAAAAGTGATACCTACGGGTCATGAACGCACACCAGCAGGCAACACCTTGTGTGTTAAGATGAATACATTCAGCAGTTGTCTGATGTCTTTTGAAGAGCTCTAAAAACTAATCTTGATGTAATCAGAGTCAAATTGAAAGCCTGTGTTCTAAACTTGGCATCGAGTTTGACCAGCTTTAGTTGCAGGAGAAAAATAAATAAAAGAGGTCATCCCATTGCATTGTGGGAAATTTAGGATCCAGCGTTGCTGCTGTTAAACATACACAAGGAAACCAAAAAAAAAGAAAATAAGAAACATCAAACTGCTACCCTAGGCTTTTTTTTTTTTTTACTATTGTGCCACTTCCTGCTTGCATGAACATTTCTAGGCCACTCCTTAAACTGGCCATGGATTTTCCCTTAATGAATGTGTCTATGCTCACAATACTGCTGCTGGACATGTCCTCCAAACATCTTGATCTTTTGTCTTATCCATACAGGAGAGGGGGCATCTGGCATTTACTTGACTCAAGCATGTTGAATTATCAATAAAGCTAACCCAGTGTGGCTTAGAGGTGCTCCTTGTATATGGCTCAAGAGCATTTTAGCTGGCAATTATTTAATCTACTTGCTCCAGTTCAACGATTGTCGCCATAAAGATCCGTAATGCAAAGTGACAGTTGTGCAGGTCTGTGGCCATGACTGAAGTTTATTTCAAAGGTTGTGTCGCCTCCTCCTGGCTGAAAAGGGGGCTTGTACCCAGAGACAGTATGGCGTGTTACCACCGCCGCATCGACAGGTGGCGCTGCAAGTGTACGTCCGTTTGGTGAATTACTGCTTCCGCCACCACAGAGAGCAGACAGAGCCACTGGCCGCCGGTGCTGACCAAAATACAGACGATGGGCAAGAAGCACAAAAAGCACAAGTCCGAGAAACACGGATATGAAGGTACTTCATTCCACACGGTTCAGCTGCTTATCAGAATAAACTATTTTTAGATTTTAAACGAGCTTGAAGCTCCCGTTTTGTGCATTGTAGTACTGTTAGCACGACAAACAAAGCGAACTAGCTTATTGCTAAACTATCTACTTGACTTATTGGACATCTGTACATGTTTCTGCCAGTTTCTTTTACATTAAAAAATTAATACCGGGGCAGTGATTTGAGGACACAATACAATCATCGATAACAGCTACGACTCGCGTTAGTTGGTAGCGACTATTGTTTCTAGCATCCCTGAGCTTTCGTTTGTTGTCATTGCTGTCACACACCGTTATCTAGATAGTAACCAATAATCGCATATGCAGAATACGGAGACAGGCCGCTGAAGCTGGTGCTGAAAGTGTCCGGAAACGAAGTGACCACGGGAAGCTCGAGTCTTGACACTTTTTATGATGAACAGCCGGCTGACTTTGACAAACCCAAAGACAAGAAAAAAAAGAAGAAAAAGGATAAAGAGAGGAGCTTTGGGTCACCAGAGGATGAAAAGGGGAAGAAGAAGGTAAAGAGCATATCTGTTGGTATAGTGTAGCACATGAAGGTAAAAAGGGTAGTTTGTGTGGATTTAATGTTTTGTTTTTTTTAATGTTAGGTGACTAAGAAGAAGAAAGGGCAGGATGCTGATGGAGATGATGACCGGGAGCAGAGCAGGACTCCTATACGTTCAGAGCTCGATAAACTGGAAGGTAATCTTAAAAAGATCCCCAATTAGTACCAACACTTATTCTCAAACTTTACAAATATTGTTGCTATTTTACTTTGCTTTTTCTCACAGAAAAAGAACAGACTCCTCTGCAGGAAGCTTTGAATCAACTCATTAGGCAGCTCCAAAGGTGCAGCATTTATCACTTATTGATCAGGGATAATTGTGCATCTGTAATTGTGTTTAGTCTTGCGACTAAAAACTATTTGTGTCTCCTCTGCAGGAAAGATCCCAATGCATTCTTCTCGTTTCCGGTGACAGACTTCATTGCTCCTGGTTACTCTTCAGTTATCAAGCGTCCTATGGACTTCAGTACAATGAAGGACAAAGTAAAGAAAGAGTGCTACCAGTCCCTGGATGAACTCAAGGTACCAGAATGCATTATTAGCAGATGTACTGTTGCATTCAGAGCTGGGCTGGGTAATGGGGCCAGAAATGTTACTACAAGTAAATATATATATATATATATATATATATATATATATATATATATATATATATATATATATATATATATATATATAATATATAATTTTGGTCAATATTCATAATTAATTATTTCTTTCAAGTTTAAAGGCACAGTCCTGTTGAGTCCGATTGAGTAGCTTCCTGCATTTTCCAAATGTTAAACAGGGTTATTGTGTTGCATGTTTTTAATGACAGGTAGCTTCAGTGCACTGCTTTGTTTTTGGTCAAACTGCTAAAACTGTGCAGAATGTAAATATGCACAAAATGCATAACCTCTTGCACATTTATTGAACTTTTGTTATGTTTAATTAGGGTAGAGAGGCATAGTGGGAAAACTTGTAGAGAGGCTCTTAACCTGGGTAATAACTCTTTGAAGAAGTAGATGAGCAACATATAGGAGTATCACAAAAACCTTGTTACCTAGAAGCAGAAGGCATCAGTTGTCTAACAGCTCGACATGAACACACTGATTCTATACCTTTATGCAGTTGTCACTCACTGAAAGGTATTCAAAGCTTATTAACTTGAAATTTTTGAGATGCCAAATTCGAAATTTTGAGTTATGAATTCCTTTTTAAAATTTTGTCTTCCATATCATATACATAAGCAAGACTTGTAATTAGTGGGTATTCTTGATCACCACCTAGTGGGCATGGGATGTGTTCAGCAGATAAAAGACACAACACCCAGTTAGTCTCATGGGCTTAAAACAGCCACGTGACCTTGAGACACTCCTCATCTATAGCACGCCCAAGCTGTAGCACGACTCGACCGCAGCACGCCTGGACATGTACCTGGGTGTGGGGTCCCTCACGTCGCTGCTTGCAGCTTTAATTTTGAATGTTTTCTTGCCCTGTCTTGATGTGGAATATGGACACAAACTCTTTAACAAGAATAATCTTTGTCCTGAAGACCACATTTAGACACATTTGTAATGTGCTTTAATTCACAGAAGCTACTTTCTTTGTCATACTGTCAAATGTTTGACATCACGTGTGTCATTGATACAGGTGGATTTTAGGATTATGTGTGAAAACGCCATGATTTACAATAAACCTGAGACAATCTACCATAAAGCAGCTCGGAAACTGTTACACTCCGGAATGAAGATCCTGAGCCAGGTATCGTCAACTCAGACCGTAATTTTCTTTGTCCTCTTTTACTTGTGGGTTATTCAGTAATAGTAACAGTGTTTTACAAATTAAGCAGCTTTATTTCAAAACGGTGTACTCTTCATAGCTTGAAAACAAAAAAATAACTGTTTTAGATTATTTCAAATTTACAGAGGGAACATTGGAGGAAAAAAATCCCACAAAAGTAACTCGGGATCTCGCAAAAGTACTTCTTTTTCTTTCCTCCAGTGTCCCTTGTGGGGCTCCGTACAAATTAATTTGTGTGTGTAAATTTTTTCATAAAACCTAATGTGTCGCAAACTTGGCAATAATTTTAAAGTTGTAAAGGCAACTGACAGGTACACGTGAAAAGTGAGTTACAATCATGGAGCTAAAAAATAAATAAGAACTGTATGGCCCTCTGAAAAAATGCTGCCCACACTTGCCTCATGTATAGCCTGATGTGTACCTTTCCAGAAATGTGACTAAATGTTGTGGCAGCACAGACAGCAAGAACTTCATTAGGTCTGTTTAGAAGTAATATGCGGTGTAAAGTCAGGATATCTGCTATCACAAGGCTAACCTGTGTAAGACAAAATGTAATGGATGGGAATTGTCTTTAGCTTGGTCACAAAGCTAATGCAGTTAGCTTCTTGAATTGTCAGCTATGCAAATCGTCATAGCTCTAACAGTTTTAATTTGGTTCTCAAGTCGTCTCTCTTTCCTGCACTCTTGTCCTGCATTTTTTTTTGTCTTCAACTTCAACATGATCAGCTCAGTTTCACTCATGATAGCAGAGTAATGCAGACACATCAGCGCATACGTAAAATTGGTAGCAGTGGTAGAGCTCGCTGCTGTATAGGCTCTGCAGTGATTCAGCTTTAAAGATGTTCTCTTGTTAGTCAGTCGGTACCATACCAATAACAATCAATACCATGTCCAAGCAATTTGAATTCCAAAGTCCAATTCATTTGACCAGTGTTTTAGTTGTGTACCATGTGCTTCTGAAAACAGCCCCAGTTAACCACAAAATAGATTAGGCTGCTTTGACCTTGCTTTAGGAACAAAGCAACAGTTGGGGGCAGCAGATAGCCACAAATTCAGCACCATCAGTACCACAGACAATTTTCTTCTCCTCAGTTATTTGCTTTTCTTTCTTAAATCCAAGTAAAATACCTTTTTTCTCCCCCCTATAGGAAAGGCTGGACAGCCTGAAGCAGAGCATAGATTTCATGGCTGGGCTTGACCCTTCTGCTAAAAAAACATTAAATTCTGAGGAACAAATGAGCACTAGCCTGGACCAGAACAAGGAGGGACCTGCAACCACGGACGGCAGCGAGAGGTCACAGACACCCAGCACACCCAGGTGCTTTTACATGTTGACTTTCCACACGTGTCCATAAGTGTAGCTTGGGGAGCCCAGACTGTAATTCAGAGAGGGATTTTAACAATACTCACGACTATACTGTCAATATTTTAACCCCTTAGCAGCAGAAGGGTTCACATTTGTATGAGCTGGACTGAGAAATCAGAAATGCAGCATGTGAGTGGAAACAGTTTCCCCTCAGTGCACAGTGCTGTTTCCCATGAGCCTGTTTTCCTGTGGTTCTCAAGTCCAGAAGGTTTTTCGCTGTGGAGCTGGAGGCTGAGAATGTGGGGAATGCCTGACAGCATGTTGGGGCTTGTTTTCTCTTGGTTATATACGTATGTGTTTTTAACTTAGTGATGTAATAGCAGAACCTGAACGATGACATTACGCATTTTTTATGACTCCATAAGAGGAAGATCCTCAGAAAGCTATGCTGTTTTTCATTCAGCTGCCTCTTATCTCACAAAGAGACCAGGTCTGAAAATCTTGATGCTGTTCGTTGACGTCAGCAAAAGCTTACAGGTAGATTATCAGAGGAATGAAAGCAAAATGTGGGCGCAGAATGAAAAAACTCCCGCAGATTTCCTCTGTGCTGTGTGTATGCTTTATGTTGTTGCCACAAAGTACATTCATGGTCAGAGTGTCTCATCATCTGGCATCTTTCAATTTGCTTTTCATTTGCAGACAAGACAAGGACTCTAAGGACGAAGCAGCAAAAGCAGAGAAAGAGCTTGAGGAAATACGCAAGGTCATTGAGGAGTCTGGAGGAAAGCTTTCCAACAGAGTGCTGCAGTCTGATGTGAGAAAGCAGGGTTAAACGCAAGAACAGTTTTTCAGACTGATATACCTGATCTTTCAATTCATAATCTTCAGGTGACATCACACCACGAAAGGTCCCATTCTCAGTGTTCTAAATCAGTTTTTGTTGAGACACAATTTGCAAAACTCTAAACACGTTCTCACGCACTAAAACATTATTTTTTGTGCCGTGGTTCACTTGTGATGCAAAATGGTAACCATGGGAGGCAGAAGTTAAACTCATCTGCAGCACAGATGTAATTTCTAAAGCACAACAACTCAAAATCATTCACACTTGTACCTGCGAATGTAATTTAAGTCAGTTCAGAGTGCATTGCCAGCAAAGGGGTGTGTTGAAGGTTGAAAGCAATAATTGAATGAAATGTTGTGAAGGGCACAAGAGGAAGACCTGGAAGAGCAAGATCAAGAAAAGTCATTTCAGATTAGATAAGGAAAATATGAGACATATCTACAACCTGTGAGATTTCCATTACGTGTAAATCATACATGTAATTGTTTTTGAATTTTTTTCCCTCCGTGAGTGAGGAAAGTAAGGCAAAGTGAACCAACTGATCACAGCAGCTCCTTGTTTGTCTCCATAATGTTGAATCAAGATATACTGATGTTCCACTAAATCTCCTTTTATGTGTACAACAGACGAGGGGTGGAAGACCCTTTTCTGTTTTGTTTTTTTTTTTTTTTTACTTCACATTTTTGTAATTTTTGTAGAACTACAGAACAGCTGCATAAGGTTGGAAAGACTTGAGTTACATGTCCTGGACTCTGTGTTTTTAATTTTGTGATGTGGTGCGTTATCAGTACTCAGTAATGTTATTATTTTTACAGGCTGTGTGTGCAGTCTGAAGACCACAGAGATTCAGAGCACAGATAAAAGTGCTTTGCTGCGTTTGTTTTACCAAAAGAGTTTTGGGACTCTAGATTGAAAATTAGGCTTTGTGTTTAGAGTTTTATAAAACAGTTTAAACTGTATCCATGCCTTTCTTTCTTTCTTCTGGAGGCAATGTTGTAGTCTGAGTGATGGTTATTTATCTGATGTCCATTATATCTTTTTTAAACCTTTAACTACAATATGACAATGTAATCATTTTTCATGCAAAAAATGTTATTTTTATTCCTCTGCCACTGAGCTCTGGATTTACAATTTTTGTGTTTTTTAGTTGGAGTTTGCAAGACGGAAGTCAGATGGCTCCACCACTCTGGCTATCCTCAACCCAGCAGATCCGTCCGCAGGAGGTGAGACCATTTTGGAACCATAAAAGAGCCGAAACAATTACACCGATCATTGATTAGTTAAGAGAATATTAGCAGACAGCTGTTATCATCATTAGTCTGTCACAGTGGCAGACCTTTTGTTTATGAGGAGCACCCAGTAAGAAGGCTAATGGCTTAAAGGAAGAGGAGCTGAAACAGCCTGTTTTACTGTGAAACTATACTTCTGTGTTAAATCTATGCCATAACTGTAAAATCAGGTTATACCTGATGTGCACCTCCATAGAAGTGTAACTGCATGTCTTCGTCAGTGCAGCCCGCACAGGTATAAATGCTGGCAACAGCGCTGGCCGCCTGTGTAGGCTATGTTGTAAGCTCTACGGATTTACCGCCAAGGTTGAAATAAATCTGAGAGGCTGCACCACTCACGCAAAGTTCCAAAATAAAAATACAGAGCTGGAAATGAGCATAAAATACGCACCTTAAATATAAACATTTTATACACAAAGAAGAGAAAATCTGTCAAATTTACCTTCTGTAAAACTTCCATAAAACCATGACTGGGAAATTTTAATGGTCATTAGTATTTACAGGCATATTAAATAATAATTAATAATCAGCAGACTGATAATGAAAAAATGTCTGGTTGCAACTAAAGACTAAAAAAAATAGTGTTTGCTGTTGCAGATGTGGGTTATTGTCCCGTGAAACTCGGCATGATGTCCAACCGCCTGCAGAGCGGTGTGAACACTCTGCAGGGCTTCAGGGAGGACAAGAGGAACAGGATCACTCCAGGTACAGCTCCACCTTTGTTTCTGCACATCGCTGATATCAGGGACTCATATGGAAGATAATAAGTTTCCTGTGTGTGGCACTTTCCTCAGTGTCCTACATGAATTATGGGCCATTCACCTCCTACGCTCCAACTTACGACTCCAGCTTTGCCAACGTCAGCAAGGAAGATTCTGACCTTATCTACTCTTTCTATGGAGACGAGTCCAGCCCGCAGGGCTCAGACAGGTATGTACAGCGTGACCATGGAAGGACTCGAGCACGGTGGCTTTTACGCAGAACATCAGCGAAGGCATTCCTCACTGATTAGTTTCCAGATGTTCCTCTTTTGTTGCTCAGTCAGGAGGAGGTCAGCTGTAGGCTGAGCCTCATCGTGACACAAACCCTTCATCACTTCTTACACTGCAGTTCCATCTTGTTTCTGTCTTATTCTCTCATAGCGTTCACGTGCGTAACAGATTGCTGCATTCTGTGGAGCTCCAAACTTTTCAGTATTAAACAGGGCTAGGTAGTATAATCACATTTTATGTATCACCATCCCATGGTGAAGGCTGCAGCCAGTGGGGACCAGCAGTTGTCCGTGTGAGATGGGCTTCATAATCAAAAATGTGTTTCTTTTTTGATTGAATTTCATTCATCTGTGTGGTTTATACATGACAGTTCAAGGAAATGCAAAACTTATATATTTAATCTTGAAACTAATTCACAGGAAAAGTTTATTAAATGCAAGATGCCTCTAAAACGGGGGGTGGGTAAGAGTGCAGATGTCACAATATGGGGACCATAAACCAGGTTTGAAGTTGATGAATCACATTAAATAATTGAGTCTCCATTATTATTTCTTTGGGCATTGGGTGCTTTTTTGACTCATTTTTAGTTCTGTCCTTGTACCTAAACATTTTCTGAGAAATGTTTTTTTGTTTGAACCACTTACTACTGACCCGTGAATCATTCAAGCAAAAAAAAAAAAGGCACCTGAAGGGATGAGACAGTGTTGTGTCTTCACATAACAGACAACTTAGCACAGAGCCAGTGTTTAATTGTATCTTCAGGCACTTTGCTACCAACAGCCTGTTGCAAAAGCACATTGTTTTAACCCATTTCTTTAGTTGAATCTATGAAAAAATGCCAGAGATAACACAATTTAACAGAAGCCTGAAAGATGTCCTTTAGAGATAGGAAGAAGCTGAGCAAAAGACCTGGCACAGGACCTGAGGGATGCATCTGGAAAGCCTCATCAGAAATGGTCTTAGTGGCTGTCAGAAGCCATTTTAAAGGAAATGGAGAAAAAGGCTGAGGTAGGCCAAATTGCACAAGAACTGGACTGAAAAAGAAAATCAGTGGCAACAGGTCTCGTGGAGTGATGAATCCACATTTGAAATTGGTACACACGTCTACGGCCATCTGTAAAATCCGGTGGAGGCTCTGTCTTGGTTTATGGCTGCAGTACCATCAGATTTTGATGCACCCTGCAGCACCATCTGGAAAGCATCTGATTGGCTTTTTTCCAGCATGACGATGATCCCAAACACACCAATACAGTAAAAACAGAAGTGGATAGAAAAGTACTCAGTGACACACGATTTTGCCTTTTATACTTTCCATGTATCTTTGCACATTTCAAGAACTCTCTGCACCCATCTCCCATTTTCCTCGCAAATTATAAAGAAATGAAAGGTGACTTTAGACTTTTGCACAGCACTGTATGTATTTAGTGTGTTGTTTCTGCTCGCTTATTGTCTCTCTTTTCCTGTTAATGAAAGAGAGCGGTATGACTTTATTTTCAGATTTATGAAAATGTGTAATTACCATTAGTAGCATGTTCTCACTCACCTGGCTGTGTGGGAGGCGCAGTCATTTTTCCACCAATTCACCAAGAGTGTCGATATCAACTACTACTCATTAGCCTCAGTCAACAGAGTGATTCAGAGTTTTGCACCACTGCTGCATAGGAAATAATAGTAGTAAATTTGTGTTTGTTTATTTGCTTACTTGTTTGGCAGCTTATCAGAGTTCCTGGCCAAATCAGAAGAGTATGTGTACAAACTGGCAGACAACCTCCTGGATGCAATGACAAACGGAGAGCATTCAAGAAGCCTAAAGCAGGCTGAGCCAGTAAGCTTTTTCTCTGATGTCTTTCTGATTGTTTGTTTTTATTATTATTATTATTGTTATTATTTCAGGACAGGAAAGAATAAACTAAATAAATGTTGGTTTTTGGGTTTTTTTTTTGTCATTTTTCTCTCCAGCAAGTAAAGGAGCTGTCAAATACACAAGAGGACAAGAAGGGCACGGAGGTGAGAGAATCTAGAGATGAAACCCCAATTAAAAACATGCAGAGTATAATAGAAAGGTGCGTGAGGTGTCGAGTGACAAATGCCAGTGTTTGCCATGTAATACAAAACCGGATCCGCTCATCCTCATCACCACTGCTTTTGAAGCTGCTGCTGTTCAGTGTAAAGCACATCATGTGTTCCTCCATTATACCCCATGGATTTAATTTGTGTTCTAGATGGCCTCGGCTGATGACTGCTGTATCCACCAGCTGTGTCAACATAGTAGGGGCCTGGCGTTAGGATGGAAAGAACATTTCCCTTTAAAACACAGCGGTGTTACTTGCTCAATTCCCGCTGTCGGAGAATTTTGAGAGGACTGCGTTTCCCTCCACTGGCCGCTGGCTGTGAAGCTGAATCGCTCCTCAGAGCAGTGGAGGAAACCAGAGCACGGGCCCCACCGTCAGGCACACAGCGGCCCTCTGTGTTCGCTGTTTGCTGTTCTTGGCCGCCCTCCAATTTGCTCTCATCCCCTGCTCGGGTGTTGTAGCTTTTGATTAGGTCTGATTTTTATTGGAGTGAAGAAGCAGCATGACAAAAGAGGCTTCGAAAGGCCTTGATATTCCCTTGATAGCCATTGTGGAATGCATTTTTCTAATCTAACTAACCATGTTGTTTCCCTTCTGTCTTTGGTAGGTAGCTGAACCCCAAGCGTCCGACAGATTGGATTTCCTGCGCTCTGCTGCAGGCCTGCAGATGACAGAGGAGCTTTCTGGGGGTAAAACATCTGACTTTTGTTCTACATTTAAAGTTGCAGCTAACCACATCCTCAAGTCATGTTGAATTTGGTTCCTTTAGAAAAGACCTCAGAAGGCAGTAGAAACAGAGGTCATAAATATTTTGTCTAGCCATAAATGAAAACATTGTTTCCTTGTTTTTGCAGCAAGTTAGAATCAAGTTTTATTTCAATGACCTTTTCAGCTTTCAGTGATGAAAACACGATAGTGAAGATAAAACAGTTTCATAATGGTTTTGTCATTCAGTACCTCCACTTTAATTTTCTCTCACCAAAAGCCAAAAACTCCTTCAAGGGCATATTTAGTTCATCTTTTGTCATGTCTCCATGTCCTCATCGCTCTCGAGAAAAATCTGTTAAACAAATTTTTAGGTTTGAAAAATCAAGTTTTTTTCAGAGTCAAAGTCAAAGCAAGTAATTGTGACCTTTATATTTGACCAAAAATGCTGCTGAACTTTCCAAGTTAGAGCATTTAAATAACACAGATAGTCGCTTCCAGCTATTAACATGTGTCAGCATATATCAGCTGAGTCAGGCTCTGCCTGAGGTCACTTCCTGTAGTGACATTTTGTAATGGGTGTAACAATTCTTCAGAAACACGTTCAGTTCATACCTGTTTTTTTTTTTTTTTTTTTTAGAGGAAATGAATGACAAGGAAAGGGAGAACAATGCTTTTTACAACCGGGAGGGTCACTTGATTTTTTTTTTTTATGCTATAATAATCTTAAAAGCGATTCATTTGCCTTCTTAGTGGTATTAATTTTACCTCAGCAGAAACATTTGTAATGCCTTGTCTTGGATGACTGGAAACAAGAGAGTTGAGGCAGTACGTACAGCTAAAGAGCCTGTCTCATACTTGAGATGAGAAAAGATACAGGTGCATAGCCCTAGGGATATGACCAAAAATTTCTATCACTGTACTTTTTTAAATTCTGTTGGTTTTATGGCATTATTTATCAGAATAACGAACATCAGCCTTTATATACAGTACCAGTTTGGACACACTCACCCATGTCCAAACTTTTGACTGGTACTGTAAGAGGACATTGGCTCATTGTAATGTCTAAAGCATTTTGCATGACTTATTGGTCATCCACCATCATGTGTCCTTTGAGATCTTTCTAAGGTTCTTCTCCTTCCAGCTTTCTGCACCTTTGGGTATTGGTGTGATAGAACAACTGAGGGATCTGTGTCAGTGTGCAGGAACAGTGGAAGTATTGTGTTAGAAAGGAGTGACAGGCATGGGGGGTTACCACAAGGTAACTGGAGGAAGTATTTACTCGCTGTGTGTTGTCCCTCCCTCACACAGAAGCCCTGCACTTCCAGCAGAAATTGGACGAGACTACAAAGCTCCTGCGCAACTTGCAGGAAGCTCAGAAGGAACGTCTGAGCGCCAAGCAGCCACCAAACATGATCTGCCTGCTGGCCCCGACTGCCAAGGAGTTGGAGCTGGGTAAGAGCCTCGCACTGCATGGGTTTCTTTATTCCTCCACTCAAGCCGTGGCCACCAGCTGTAGACCTCTAACAACACTTCATTTACCTCTGTAGCTTCCATCCTTCACAGGTGTGGTGGACACTGGACTGATTCAGATCCAGGATGTTGTCTTTAAAGCAGTGAATCCCAGCGGGACTTAAAAAAAAAAACAACTTTATTTTGATGGACTGTGTGCAGAATTTTTATGCTGAATGGCATCTAATTTAATGTGACAAGCACTTTTATTACAGCAAACTAATAAATGTAAAATGCAAAAAAAAAAAAAAGAAGAGAAAAAAACCTCAGGGCCATATTTAAAATTAGTCTGCTTTTCAGTGGGACGCTTTTTTGCGTTTTCCCAGTAAAACTCATTTTAACTGTTAGGTCAAGTACGATTCACACATTAAAGGCGTCAGCGCTCTCGCCTCGCATTCATTTAGGACGAGGTGCCTTCATGCATTGCCGAGCTAAATTGTTACACGCCGCTCGCGCTGAAGACTTAAGAGTTAGTCTCATGGAGTGCCAGCACAGGCAGCAACCAGCTTGATTCAAGCAAAGTCGGGCAGAGAGTAAAAAAGTAATCTGCAATTTATTGTGACAAACTTTTTTCTTTTTTAACTGTATTATCATGTTATCTTAATAAATATTAAAAATTAGTACACAGCAAATTTTAGGGAAATCCGTTTTTCTTTCATACAGAACATCGTCCCGTATATCACATTTCAAATCACCAAATGTCGGTCTTAAAAATCCTATATTGGTCGGGTTCTGGAACTTACTAACAAGCTGAGGGGCTTTGAGAATCACCATTTTACTTCATCACATCAGAAAATATTAACATTCATGTTCGTCGTCCTCCCTTTACAGCTGAGAAGGTGACATCAAACTTGGCTGAGCTGACTGGTCAGGTGGCCCCATGTGATGTCAGCAGCATCTATGGCATCAGGAAGGCCATGGGCATTGCTGCCCCCCCCGACCCATCGGAGCCCTTCATAGACCTCACCACAGGTACGAGGCATCTTCACTGAAGTTAACTTGTGTGAAATGCAGTATGCAGCCTTACAAAAACAGAACATTTTAGACAAGAAGTTTTCCTCGTTTTCAGTGCAGGAGACGGCCGAAGTCATGGAGACCAGTTATCCAGATGTGGGTCCAGTCATCGCTGTGTAATGAAATCCCAGCCACTCTCATTCAGTGTAATAACTTAAGCTTTGTACAAAAGGTGCTTTTTGTGTTACATTTGTATGCATTTCAACCAGTAAACCTTTTTTTTTTTTTTTTTTAATTAAAAGGAAACAAATCTTGGCTCTGGTATAATGCTGCACGACAAACTGCAGACTTAAGAAAACATTTATTACATTCTGTAACTGTACAAAAGTCAATGTCACATTTGTTCACAGAAAGGCCAGTACATTGCTATTATTATCATTATTGTTAATATTATGTAACCACAATTACAGACAAAATGTTGGTCTCAGAGGATAAGGCCACAAGACAAGTTTCAGAGGCACAGAAAGCAATCCAGATCAGGTTAAGTGGTCTCTGAGCTGGGGCCCAGAAAAAACATTCACAGCAGGCAGGTTGTTAGATCACACAGACCGAGGACACCGAAGAGAGCGTCACAGATACCCTTCATTGCAGCATATATGGAGACAGGCAGGCAAAGATGCCGAAAATTGCTCTCTTATCCGAGCAGATTAAACACTTACACAGATGGCATACATAAAGAACATGTATATCCTCCTGAAACAAAGTACATATCTTTTAATATTAAATGGTTGTTCCTAAGGCCAACAGCACAGCTGGAAACCCTAAAAGGTCACATGAAGACCTTAAAGTTATATAAACCTAATCTTAATCTGCTTTAGGATTTGCAGTTTGGCCACAAAGTAGAGACACTAGATTTGGTTCTGCAGATGGGAGCAAGAGATGTTTTTCTGTCTTCTGTACAGGTGGTTTCTGGCATTGAAACAGCTTAACACTTTTATGTCTGGCTCATTACACAGTAACATAGCAGAGTTTCCATCACGTCTCAAACAAGTTTCAAAATCAGATTCAAACAGAATCCTTTTTTTCTTCTTCTCTTTTTTAAAAGGACCAAAATCCACCCAGTGTGGAGAACCAAAATGGTCTCCCAAAATATTGACATTTGGATTTAGTACAATACACATTTTTTTCTATCACATAAAATTAGGGCGGGGCGGGGTAGAA
Organism: Pterophyllum scalare; assembly: GCA_024447675.2. Taxonomy (NCBI): domain Eukaryota; kingdom Metazoa; phylum Chordata; class Actinopteri; order Cichliformes; family Cichlidae; genus Pterophyllum; species Pterophyllum scalare. The sequence continues at coordinate 54,325 of JAMQGT020005420.1, forward strand.
AAGTGACTAATCACTTAGATCGACGTGTTTGTGAATAGAAAAAGATGGCGATCGTACATACTGACCATCTCCTCAGACATCTGAGCTAACCAAGGGGTGCTGAATGCAACCACCACGCAGCAAAAAAGTAGTTACTTAGTTCCTTTAAAATCCTTAATTTAAGTAACATCACAGGAATGCAGCTGTGTTACAGTCAGGTCAGCCTTTGTGGCAAACAGGAGTCTTTAAACTAGTTTGTCTCCAGTTCTTTCGGCTGTGCTGACTTGGCCTCAGCTCAGCCCCATACCTTGCTGCTTGCTCATATCGGTGCACACAAAGAAGGTTTTGAGCTCCCCTTTCCCCTTCACATTGATTAATCCTCGGCAATCGCACGAGTAGCCCAGGTGCTGCAGCACGACAGAGGTTTCCTCCGTTACCTGAAAGTAGGCAAAGCAAACCCAAAGGAAATTAGATCAGCCCAAATTCAATGTGAGACCTTCCTTGCAGCAAAAATAATTTTCGGCATTACACAGTAGCCATCTAAAGTGGCACTTTGGGAGCAAAGTCATTAGTGGAGGCAAAGTAATTTACATATTTTATCAAGTTAAAGCATGAATAGCTTTGGATCTGCTAGTAAATGTGATGTAGGGCAATAAAGTGCAACTTTAGGGGAAATGGTTATCTCAGGGGATGTTCTCATGGCTGGGTAAGGGCAGGAGTTGTTTATTTTTGTAGCAGTTAAGATAGAAAAGGAAAGTAAAACCTGAGTCCGGTTAGAAATTGGATCTATTGTAGCTCCTCCGATAACTGAGATTTGCTGTATGAGAAGTGACCATTTGGCCTTTCAGAACACCTGAAATGAAATCCTGCTGTTTGACCCTGCTGGACTGTGCTGCACGTACCTGGATCTTTCCCAGCTCCCCAGTGCTCTCCATTCTGCTGGCTACATTGACCGTGTTGCCCCAGATGTCATACTGAGGTTTCCTCGCTCCAATTACTCCGGCTATCACTGGGCCGTGATTAATTCCTGGGGGGGGGGATAAAAATTTAACACTTTTTATATTAACGTGTGTAAAGCTCACATGCACCATTCAAAGAAGAGGTAAGACGGGATGAAAATATCCGAATAAGAAAAATATGTCATCCACTGAAGGATGAGACAAAAGAGGACCAGAAGCACCAGAAAAGGTGAAATATTAGGCAGAAACAAGAGCACCGCTGAGTGGGTGCCAACACTCGGCTGTTTTGGATTCAAAATGGGGGCAAAGTGCTGTTATAGTAAAGTCAGTGAACAAGTCTGTGAAGTTTGATGGGTCCAGCTGGAACGGTATGCAGCTATGGTGTGAATTTGAACATCGTAGGTAAGATCATTCTGGAGTTATTGTGTTCACAAGATTTTCTGAAAACTTGACCTCTGACCTTTATTTTGAGGTCAAAGTTGCCGAGATTCAAACTTGTCCGAGATTTTTATTAGCTGCATCTATGGTGTGAGTTTTTGTCAAAGCTATTAGCCCACAAGACAAATTTTCTGACCCCTAATTTTTTGTTTTTAAGAAAAGCTTCCATGCAGCAGGTGCTGAAATGCTCGACTAAAAAGAGTCAAAGGCAATATTGTACCTGCTCTTAAAGACATGGCAGTTTTAAAACCAGCAAATCCAGCACGTGGGGTTTGCTTTTGCAAATAAATCACAACCCAATGAAAATATAATAGAAATGCAAATGTTCTCAGCAATTATTGTGCAAAGATAGTGTTACTGAAGGGAAACAAATGGAGAAATTCTGTGTTTTAAATAAATATATTTAAAAAAAAAGAAAATCTTTAATTAACCTTCTTTCCAAAGAGCGAGACTTTGGACACCTTCAGCTTTCTCCGACAGAAACACAAGCTTCAAATCAGCACGCACAGCTATTTTTACTGCTATCGGATGGACGATTAAGATCCGTCAATTTTTGGAAAACGCACCTACTGGGTTAAAATTTTATTTAAGCCTTTTTCTGAAATGCTTGCACTTGTTATTTTGTTTCTTGCTATTTATTATTTTAATTTTTAAAAGCAAAAGGACTTGACTCAGCTGGATTCCAGCTGGTTGTATTCTGGTTATACTCCTATAGAACAGGAAGGTTGCTGAGCACAATGTTAAATGTGAATTTTTGTTAAATGTGAGCAGATGTGATTTTTTTTGAAGATTTATCACACTTAATTGCTGTATTATCAGAAACAGACTGCATGTAATTGCCAACTGGACCCCAATCAATTGCAGATTGATAGACCGAGTCAGTCTTATAGCAACATTTATGGCAGGTTGCAGTGATAGTGTTGGTATGCTTGAAAATGTAATTTTGCAGCAAAAAATAACTGAAGTGAGTAAACTTTATATTATTGGATAAAACATATTGACAAAGTTTAACTTTGAGGACATAATTTGCAGTCGAAAAAATGCAATAAACTGCGATATGTTATTGCAATACTCAGCATATCGCAAAAGGTTAAAAATTGTAATAATATTGTATTGTGATATCTTGTATTATGTATCTAGCTATTCCCACCTCTAATGTATAGTCTAGACTTTTGCTTGAAACCGACTGTACATAGAAATGAAACTTGCCTTTACTGCACCATCACCACTTTAAGAGGCTCAAAGAAACATTTTGTTGTAGTTCCAAGTCTCTTTTCAGTTTAGTGACCTTCTGAAGCTGCGAAGTTACCTGCCCGGGGCTCCGCAGCTCTGCTCAGATATCGTAATGACAGTGCAAGTTCTGTTTTTCAACCAGAGCATCATTGGCGTAGTAGCTCATCGGGCTCACGATCCATCGCAGTTCGGAGGTCATTGCCAACAAGACAACAAATGTGACTTTAACCTTGAGCACACTTTGGGTGAAGGTCCGTTAGGTTACCACAAGCTTCACTAAATTCTGGCTAATACTTGGAGGACTAGCGATTTTTGTAAATTGTAGATGGACAGATGCCTCCCCGTGGCAGAGGCTCATCGGCCACTCATTATCCATTAGCCAGATCGCTAAAAACAAAACCTGCTTTATGGAAAATGGACACAAGGGCCTTTTTAAAAAATTTTTTACCCTCTTTTAAAGATATAGGTTACTTAGTCTCCAGTCTCTCTTAAAGCTGTCTGCAGTCAGCATCAGCGTTTCTTTTGCTGCATTATGTGTTAGCTGTCTTGTTAGTATGTGTGCACAGCATGCACGTCAGTGTACAGATCACAGCTACAACTAGCCAGGACAGAATTTACTCAGAGCCTGAGGTTCAGGCTGATTGGAGCAATTTATGTGTTGCTCAACGTGATATAAAGTAGGAACTGCTTTAAGATGAAGAAAATGCCTCAAATGTCACTTTATGTTTCTGACTTAATCATCATGTACCCCCAGGAATTTGGTGGTTATTTTTATAGGCACGAGTTTGTAACAACCTAATCATCAAGTGTCTGTGAATGCTACTGCTCACACTGCAAGAACAGTGCACAAATGCCAATCATGTACTGGGTAACCAAGGAAACCTGTGCCAGCCTTAACAGAGATGGAGGTAGCACGGTGCAGTATTTACTGAATGAAACGTTTATGCACACTCACCCACGCGAAGCCTGAAGCTATTGAAGGAATGTCTGTTGATGCCATCCAGCTTGCCCATCAGAGCAATGGCAAACTCTACCATGATCCCTATCTGGGCGTGTTGCCGCTCTCTGTCCTAAAACACAGTAATGGTCACATCAATTGAACAGCCTCATTATGATGTTTGGTCATGGCTTGCCTTAAAACAGTTAAAGTAGATCTGATCCAGGCCTGACCCTGGTCTAAAGTAGTAACTTTCTCACCTGATTGTTCTCCTGACCAGGCGTCCCGCTAAGCCCCGCAGCAGCCATGTAAGTGCTGCCAATTGTCTTGATCTTCTCCACGCCGCTGAACTTTGGTTTGGACAGCAGCTGTTGAGTTACGGGAAAACAAAGTGAGGGATGTGTGCATTTATCATCCCAACCATGCCAGGGTCTGCATGATTAGCCTCTGAAATTTGTATCTCAGAGAAATACTTGGCAAGAGTTTCTTTCTTTGACTTCCTGACCTCGTCGAAGTCAGCGATGATCTCATTGAGCAGCCTCAGGCATTCCAGTCCCTCTTTGTTGATATCGCACTCGGTGTAAAATTCTTTGAAATCCGGCACTGAAGCGAACATCACACACACACAGTCATAGGACTTGTAATAGAGGTCCTGTTGGGAAAAGCACAAAACCAGCAGTTAAAGCTTGTATAGGCAGAATGTTACTGGTGAGAGGGGGGGGGATCAATATGCTTTTCAGCACACTGTAGTTCAAATCTGAGAGGAAACTCGACTCCTGCAACTCATCTGGGCTCTGCTTTCAGGCTTTAGAAGCTCTAGCCTGTGACCGGAGACTTCATGTCTTTCCAGAACACGGGCCTGTTCTCTGCACGTGGATTAGCCGGAGTTCTGTTTATTTTGTCCTGTTGCCTTTGACTCAAGAAGCTTGATTGTGTTACTGCTTTCTAGACATCCTGTAGTTGCTGCAGAGTTATGGCAGGAATCATTTCAGTAAATTTAATCACAGCTGACAAACAGAAGCTTTTTTTTTTTTAGCATGAAACTTTGGAGGAACATGGAATCGGAGAGTTGCTCATTAACAGATTAGTTTCACTTGGATTAGCAAATCCTGGATCAACCAGATGAGGTAAGCAGTATAAAGAAGTATAAACACCAAAAATGCAGGAAGGTAGTTTTGTTGGTGCAATAGCTTAGCAGAGATCCTTCATTTAATAAAGTGAAACCAAGCAGCAGCTAAAATAAAAAAAAAAAAAATGAAACCAACACAAAGCGGCAAAAACTGAAGCTCCTCAAGTGGCCATTGGAGACAAACTCCAAAAGCAAGTCAGTTCTCAGACTCCTGTGTTAAAATGCCCCACTTTAAAAAAAAAAAAAAAAAAAAGTTTACTGCCTGGTACAAAAATCTGTTTTAGCCTCTATGGCCAGTTTCTCACTTCATTAGAACTGAGTAGAAAGAATATTTTTATTTGTCTGCATACTGGAGTTAGAAGCGTGCGCGGTAGGGCACATCCAAGAAGTTCATGCCTCAGTTTTGGCGAGTTAAATTCTAGTACTTTATTAGCCCGTTATTTAGCATTAATTACCAGATGTGTGTTTTTGCATTGCGCTGCATCCATATTTTACGTAGTATATGAATGAAATGTATGAAGTATCTTCATGCATGTATAGGCGGGTTGGGGCTTAAAGAGGGGGAGCTGCAGGGGAAGGCTGTCCATTTTCTGGCTGTCTCCGCCACCCCCACCCTCCTTTTTAGATTTCTGCATACAGCAGCTTTAATAGTTTCATCAAGGACAATATTAGGATTGTTGGGTTTGTTACATTTAGATATTCGAACTTTCCTGTTACTGTTACTAACCTCGGTAGCACTAAAAGGACAATTCAGGCTCAGTGAAGCAGCAAGACACAGAAAGGCATCAGCCCGTGTGACCACTCCTGATAAACGCTTTGTTTTACCATCACAGCAGTTACTGTCAGTGAAAACTTGATGAGTAAGCAGCTGGCACACTGAATGTATAGAGTATCATGTTTCAATGCAGTGTTTTAACAATGAAAATCCACCTGCTGACACTAAGAATTACTTTATTTTTTTAAGCTGACCTCAGTCACATTATTGCTGAAAGAAACAGGAGTAATATCTGATTCATGTTCACTTTTATTATGCAATCTCAAAGGAACATTTTTTTTTAACTCTCTTCATCACCAGTCTTTCATAGCATCCAGTGAGCTTGTTATCCAGAGAGAATCAATAGTGGAAATCTCACCTCATTCTTCTTATTCTCCCCGACAAACAGCGCTGCCACGTGTGCCGGCAGCACGTTTTCCAGCAGCAGGCGGTTCAAGTTCTCTCTCGTCTCGATCTCATCCTGCTCTCTCTGGTTCTTGTACTTCCGCAGGAAGTCCTGGCGGAAGCAGGACTCGTTCTAGGAGCCGGAAAAATGTCGAGATTAGAGAAAATCAGCATGGCTGAGATGTGAGGAATGAAACGGAGAGAGAAAAAAGAACAAACTGTCATTTACCTGCTGTGAGATGATAACCATGGTGACCAGGAAGAGTGTGATGTATATGCAGCTCATAAACTGGGGGTGCTTTACCAGCCCTATATCTAACAGGATGCTGCAGGGGAAGCAAGAACAATAATGAACTCCACTTTTAATTGAGTGGTAAACAGAAATTAAAATCCTTTCATGGCTCTGACCACCAGCACTGATTAAAGATAGGAGGTGACATAACAGTACACACCAAAAAAAAAAAAAAACTGCTCTGATCAGGAATCATGTATATATTCATGTATTCATAAAAAATATGTAGATATTGACACCTTGGGTCATTTTTAATCGATTGTCTGATATTATGGCTTGATGGCTTCATTCAAACATTGCTAAGTTCTAGCAACAAAATACAAACATGGTGGTTTTATACTGTCATTCTTTCTCACTGACCTACTCTATTTAAGAGGGTTAGTTGTTTCGGCTGCTCTGCGTGAGCTGTGTGAAGTGAACCTCGCCTTGTGTGACAGAAGTAGCTGCAGCCAGAGGAAAGCGACTGCTGTTAGGGGTGGTCACGAGCCACAAGTATGTCGTTAAGCTGAGTGACTGAACGTGAGAACAGCCACGGTAAACAGTAAAGTGAGTCTATAACTCTGATGAGTACTGGATTGTTCAAGGTGTTATGGGTGTTTTACATCCAGTATAACGCTCTGTTGGATGTATGTGAGATCAATTTTGAATTTTTAATGATCATAGTCATCATTAATACCAGGCAAGAACCCTGATCCAGTATAAATAGAAATAGCCGTACAGCATTTTTTTTTTTTTTGACTAGCACTGATTACTGTTATACGGTGGCTTAGATCTGCTTTTCAGGAGTCCATGTATTCATATAAAATGATTTATGATCTACTGAGGACTGAAATGTTTTTGCAATTTACTCAGTCATTTTAAGAAAAAGTTACAACAGAGAATGCAATCTAAGAAATGACTCCTCTTCTTGTTTGCTAAAAGGTTTCAACAGGTCATCAGTGTGAAAACAGGAAACTATACATTTGGGGGGAAAAAGCTGCAGGATTCACCTCTCGTCAGTCCCATTGCTGTAGTTCAAAGCGAGTTGTTCGCTATATTTAACAAAGAGCCCCTTCTTGGTGCTGAGGATGAGGACGTAGTATGCCGTGGAGGCCACAGTGAGAAAGAGCAGTTTGAGCTCAAAGCTCACCCGGAGGAAGACTCCACATGCAATGAGTGACAGGATACAGCAGTAGACAGAGTACTGAGGGACAGAATGAAATTAATGGAATTAGACTTGCAGCAATTCTAAATAATCTCCTGAGTAAAAATTATTAGTAGCATACAATTAGTCAAACAGTCCATGTAAAGAGAGACTGTTTATTAGCATGTCGGTCAGAACTATAACCCCAAACCTAAAATTAAGCACCAACTTATTACATTTTCTTAATTCAGGTTTTTCAGTGTTGCGAGAACTACAACTGATACTACTTCACACCAACATTAAATACTGCTGCTACACATTATTGTCTAGGATTAAATCTGTCACTCACAGGCAGGCAGGAGTAGTCGTCTTTTACCACCTGGTCGAAGCACTGCGGGGGGAGCGAGAAAAAGAAATAACTGACAAGCAACCACTGGGCGTGCTTTGAAGCTTGCCGCGACATTTATGAAGTGTGGCACAGCTGAGAAATACCAGAGTGGATCTGTCTTAGACCTCAACATGTGAGCGGAGTCTCACCAGGTTGAACACAGCCATGATAATAATGATCGCCGTGGTGATGGTTGCCAGAGGGAGGCGCACAAACGGCCGTTTGACCACTGCCTCCGACACAGCTGGCAGCCACTGGCAACTTGACAGCTTCTCTGGAAAAAGGCGCTGCAGAGGAGGGGGGGGGGGATGAGAAAGGATGGAATCCAACAGGTATGAGCAGCATGTGACTTTTATACAGTCAGCTATCTGCAGACAGCATGTGTGAGTGATTCACAGCTGGCTATTTCGAGGAAAGGAATCTGAGGAAAAAAATAAATAAACCCACACGTACAGGACCGAATGTCAAACGTCATCTGCGGGGTCAGTAGGGTATCTGTAGTCAGCTGTATCACAGTGACTGCAAGAGATAGCTTCCATGCCATGTTTCCAATCTTACATCACTGAATTCTGGCACAGTAAAACATGTGTGCGCACAAAAACACACAACCTTTTCACGCATGCCTTTATTGCTTGCACCGAGTAGTTCTGATTGTTTAAGTAATCTTGCCAACAAATTTATTAGACCACCACCCGGTCTGAGGTTTATACCACAGCTGTGCAGTGTTGTTGATTACCAAAATTACCAAAATTTTTAGTTTCAAGCAAGTTTTTTGACATATTTCTAAAATCTTTGTGTTTTTATGAGCGTGGTCTCATAAATTTGTTAAGCGCTGTATTTGCACTGGACTCCAGTTTAGGCGTGATTCACTTCAGGAATTTTGTTTCATATCTGGACAAACTGAAGCGAGAAACTTGGGAAGTCATTGCTGTGGGACAGTTTTGTCCCATTTCCTTGGTATTTTCTTAAATTACACTGCTATTGTAAACATTAAAAATATGAATTTCATGTTTACAGTGTGTTTACAGCTTCTCTAAATTCCTCTTTTAATGTATGCTCAGATTTCTTAAATAAAAAAGGGATGCAGACAATCAAACAACTTTATGGATCATTTAAGTTAGAAAATTATTATTATTTTTTATTTACATACAGCACCTTTTAAGACTAGAGTTTACAAAGTGCTTTAAAAGAAGAGCAAAAGCAGAATATTCAGAAGGTAAAAAAAGGCCAAACCACACACACAAAACAGACAGAAAAAATTAATGTGCAACAGAAAAGTGTTTTGGCATTTATCTGTGTGACCTTCCCACACAAGTAATAAAATTCTACATAAACTTCACATTTAATTTCCCTTTCCCATGCAAACTGAAAATTTAATTAATTGAATATCATTCTTCAGCGAACCACTTGTGAGTCAGAAATACACAATATTAAACCACGTTGCACGGCTCTGGGTGTTACTGTAAAGAGTCGTAGTGTCAGTGAGGCTTTTTCTCCTGGTTTCTACAAACCCGACGGCCAACTGGGCCTCAAACGAAACTTAAATCACTTAAATAACAAAATGTCGAATGTGAACATGAGACTTAATGCACAAACCTGCAAGTGACCTGCGTAACAGATGGCCAGGACCAGGAGCAGCACGCAAAACAACGCTCCGAATGACACCCCCAATGTCTGCTGACTGAGGAGGACCAGAATTAAAAATAAATAAATAAATCATTCTCCAGCTCATTTCCTAAAAATACAAATGTCGTCTCCATAATGTGCTTTAGTTTGCACTTATGATGAGAAGAACAGATACTTAAATATCAGAAACATGTAAAAGATACTTACATTCTTGCGATAAACATCTGAATGATGAAGATACAGAGGAAGATGAACGTGGCACAGCCGACATAGTGTTTGAACATGGGCAAATCCAGGGTTCGATACTAAGAAAAGGGAAAGCAGAAAGCACTCTCCTCTTTCAATCAGATTGACATTTGATGATAGCGCAGAATGTAAACGACCCCTTTAAGTCCGACCAACCTGTTTTTCCAGATCTTTCTTTGGAAACCACAGAGCCAAACTGCTGCTCTCTTCAAATTTATACCACTGCCTACAAAAGAGGAAAGACAGTTGTCTATTAACTCTCCTTTTTCAATCAGATTGACATTTCAGTTGCAAAATATTTAGGATCTCTACTGTGACTGTTTTGAAGGCACTGGATTACACTGGGCACATGCTGCACTGCTCTCTGTTGGTTCACGCCTGATGCAACAACTTGACAGAACAGCAAAGAAAAAAAAAAACAGATCTGAGAGATGTACTCCACGGCGATAACGCTGCAGTCACAATTCCTGCTCAACACAGACAAATAATTCTACTGTACAACACAGATCCAAACAGATTATTATAAGGCTCTTAAGCTACATGTTTTAACCTAACCTAATAACCTCTAAGACTAACAAAGACATTACACAGAGCTTTAAGTAGAGGTCAGTGCCATGGCGAATAAACATTACAATATTATATAATATATTTATATTATATATTTATCTCTTACGTATGAAGCGCTCCATTTTCATACAAGGACAGCACAAATTTTATACAATTTCCTCTGCCTTTGTTTATATCCTGCACAGATAAGGCTATTTACATTTACTGGCAACACAATTTAAACCCTCATTTGAAAATCAAATTAAATTTGCATTAAAACCGGCTTAGACATCCTCTCATTTGTTCATGGTTTAGAGGAAGGAAAAAAAGACAAACAGACAACGGTGTCACCGTTTTCCATTTTCTTCTTTTTAAAATGTTGCGTAATTTCCATTAATTTTAATTTTCATAAAGTGTAACCACTGCACAACAGCAGGAATGACATGCATGTTACCTACAACCGCTGATTTAAGAGAAGCCTTATTTTTAATCTGCAAAAATAAGGCAGCAACTTCAGTACATGTAATTATCTTGATCATCCACACTGTCAAGATCTAAAGGCTGACACTCACAGTTGGCTTACTAATGTGCCATTTAGAAAAACGGTTACATATTCAACTCCACTGCTTATGTATGGAGGTTTCAACTGAAAGGAAAAAAAAAAAAAGTTTTTGCTATCCAAAACTTGACATTTCAAGTTAATAACTCAAGTATCCATACTTCTGCCTACATACTTATGGAAGCGGAAACAAGCTTCCGTAAGTATGAACTAAAAAAATTAATTGCCATCCATAACTCGAAATTTCAAGTTATTTTTGCAAAATTTTGTGTTAATAACTCGATTAGCTCTGCCAATCAGGAAGCTCCATGAAGGTACTTCACTCACTTGTTGGAGGCTGAAGGCATCAGCTGTCCAACAGTTCAACATGAAAACATTGATTCTTTACCTTTTAAGCAGCTCTTATTTGCAAGAAAGCATTCAAAGTTCAAAAACCAGACACCAATTTGCTATCCACTGCTAGCTAACTGATACGGTTGCTACCCAGTTTTGAGTGCGCATGCGTTTGGCGTCATTTGCTTACGGGTAGTGGTGCAAGATTTGGTATCGATCGATACCAAGTAAATACAGGGCCAGTATCGCCGATACCGATACTTTTTAATAATTATGAAGAATTTTCATGAAGTGTTCTGTGATTTTTTTTTTCTTTACTTTGGATCATTAATTATATAAAAGCCAGAATAGAATTGGGCAAAGTTTATAGGTAAATAGAAAGTACTTTATCAAAATAAAGGTTTTTTGTTCTGAAACAATAGAACAGCAATAAAACAATTTTCCCCCATACATTGTGATGTCTGGATTTTTTTTTTTTTAATAAAGTGTACAAATTAAAACTTTTTTCAGGTAGCGTGTTTAGAAAGTATAATACAAAAATGTAATAAAAAATATCCATTCAATAATTGTCTGGATTTTTCTTAAATAAACAAGCTGTACAAAATTATCACTCCACAACATTATAAAACATTTACGCTTCCGGCCCCGCCCCCTACTTCCGGCCTTCGATTTAATGTAAAAAAAATATAAGACAATTTGGCCCTTTAAACTGCTTTTTTGACATTTCGATAACTCCTCTTAATTGGAGGAGAAAGTGAAATATCAAAAAAGTAACTTAAAGGGCCAAATTGTCTAATATTATTTACATCAAATCGTGAGCCGGAAGTAGGGGGCGGGGCTTGAAGTGGCCCGCGGGCCAGGAGTGCTGACAAATTCCTTTTTTGCCCCAAGTAAAATGTGTTACATGTCACATGACAGTATAATGTAAAAAAACTGCAGGGAGGGGAGGAGCAAAGTGTGCCTGCTCTGTGCTGTAACGGGAGCGGCACTTAAACAGTCAGCTCGCACCTTTGATGAAACCGCAGTACTGCATACAGGAGAGAAACTGAAGCTAAAGTATCGATCTTATTACACTAGTATTGATCAATATCAATACCAATGTATTGGTATCGATATTATCGATATTTGGATCGATCCGCCCACCAGTACTTACGGATAACAAGAAAATGACCTTTTTCACGGAGCTTCGTGATTCGCAGCGCTGACTCGAAATTTTTAATTTCCAGTTAGGTATCCCGAAATGTCATCTTCATTTCTCAAAATTTCTAGATACTTAACTTGAAATTTTGAGTTAAGTCGGAATTTCAAGTTATGGATAGCAAAAAAAAAGAAAGAAAGAAAAAAGAAAGAAAACTTCCATGGAACACAAAACAAATGTGAACAAATCTGTCACCTGCACTTCTGAATCAATTAGGAGATGTTTTTAGTGTCTACTCTGTGATTTTAAAGGTTTTAGGATATCGCCATGTACATTGGACAGAGCTACCAACAAATTGACAGAACACTACCACACTTAAAGCATTGGTAGTTCCAGAAAAATAAACCACAACATCTTGGCATAAGAAAGCTGTCACACAACCAAGCCGATATTTCAGGGATTTGGCAAACTATCAGTCAGGTTTATCATCACTGACATGGGTGTAACCTTGCTCAAAAACAATGCAGCAGAGGATTTCCTGCCTTGAGCAATTTCTTTAAACCTGCTGAATACAATATATTGCAATATTTCATAAAATATGCTACATAAATATGCAAATATACTGCAAATACTACATAAATTATGACATTTGAAATGGACCTACTTGCTGTTGAGCTCGTCTATGGTAATGGTCATCTCATTGTGCAGCTCCTCATCAAACCTAGTCTTCTGGGATTTGTTCCTACACCAGAAAGCACAGAGACAATAAGGAAGTGGCATGCAGAAAGACACAGAGACAAGCAGGGTGACTGGAACAGATGCTGGAAAACCAGATCAGGTCATGTGGGTTATTCTGGTCCAGTGTAGCTGTGCTTGGAGGCCACTTGGTTAATGCCATTCTGAGCATTAGTGAGAAAAGGGAAATGTAGATTGTGCCAGCTGCAGAGCTCTGTGTGTTAGATGATCTCAGTGGGATTTGGCTGGTGCGTTTCTGTCGTGCTCTTGCTCTTGCCCCCCCCCCCCCGCTACATCAGGAAGGAAACATTCACACAGATGCAGAAACCCGTAGTTGGTGATCAGTGTTAATTGAAATCATGTCAGTCCACTAACAGAGGTTAGGGGCTTTCGAGATCACGTGATGCCCTGTTTATAAAGAGGCAGCGGTTAGAAAAGGTGAGAAAATATGTATTACACCACTGCACAGGTTAGTGTTGGGACAGCAAGGTTCTCCACTAAGACAGTAGTTCTCAACCTGGAGGTCCAATTTTTAAATTACGGGAGGGTGTCTGAGAGACAACAAACGGTTAAAAGAATAGGCATTAATTGTAATCGTTGCATTCAAACTTAAAGAGTAATTTATTATCTCTTTTTGATTATTTGAAAAAACATATCAATTTAAAAATATTTGAAGGGGACCTATTGTGCTTCCAGCTCCAGATTTTTACTCTTAGACTCTACCAGAGTAGCTTTGCATGAGTTCAACATAATCTTTATTTATTTTATAGTGGGCCTTGATCCCACCCCTTAGGTCCCTTCCATCTCCAACCAGCCTTCTTCTGATTGGCTGCCCCTCATAAACTGAAGGTTTGAATGGCAGGTGGGTGGGGCTTCTATGCTTGCAGTCAGAGCTGTTAAATATTCCAATTTGATTACACAATCAAGACTTAGAAAAAAATAACAGATTGTGGGGGAAAACATGACTGGCTGCACTCCCAAGTGGCACAGAGTCCTAAGATGGTTTTCCATGATAAAAATTGTTAAACATATCCACCTGCAATACCAGGTGTGTCTGAACAGCCGCTCTCATTGCTTCAGATTCAGATCGGCCATTTCTAGTACAACAAGCATGACAGAGAGAGAGAGAGAGCGAGCCTAGATGGCCAATGATTTAGCCTGCCATAAAGACTGAATATAAGTGGATCAGCTGAGCATCTGAAGATAAACACTGCGAAGTCATTCTTATTTTGTTCCTCGTGTTTAAAGTTCTTTGGTTATACTAACTGTTTAAGGATGTTTTTATATTTTATATGTCTAAATAAGCTAATTACATACATACATGAGCAAGTATATCAGTTTTTGCTTGGGTAAAAAAATATATATATATCTAAATTAAAAAAAATATAAAACCCCAGATGGTTAGACCAGAGGAAACACATAATAGGTCCCCTTTAAACAGTTTCTCTTGGGAAGCAGCATTAAGCAAACTGATTGTGGGGGGACTGCAATAAAAAAAAGATGGAAAGTGCATAATTTAAAGTAAGTGAAAACTCAACTCACTGTCCTCTGCATTTACGCAAGTGTATGTGAGGCAATAGTTGGGGGGAATAAACTGAAAGGCTGAGAACTACTGCACCGAAAGGAGCGAGGACCTTGCAGGCCATGAAGGCTCCACTCACTTATAGTTGAACGGAGGGGTGGGCAAGGAGAATGGCTCTTCTAGAGATTCATCAAAGCTGTCGGGGTCCAACAGTAAAACACAAATGTACATCCATCACAAGAGAGCAGGACACAGGATTTATAATCATTTTAAGGTAACGATCAAACATAGTGCAATAACAGCTGGTGGTTTTAAATCAGCGATAAGTATAAAACTGCGTTGATCACTTCAGTGTGAAGGCTGCAGCCTCTGCCTTATTGGACATGAATGAAAATGTACAGTTTCCAGGATAAAACAAACCTACACTCTCTCAGGGTGGAATGCTTGTGCACTTGGATCACACTTATCTCTTCTAATCACATTACTTCAGCCCACACTGTTTTGTGTAGGCGAGTCCTGCCCACTGATCAGCAGCTTCACTCTTTTCATACTGCCTTCACCAGATGGGGGAGAGAATTAACCATTAGAAGCTTTGGCCACAATCAATTTGGCTATGCATTATTTAAAGCTAGTGGAAGGGCTAGTCATATTATTTTCATTACTCTGCAGGAATAATTGCCACTGCAACACAGCTTTAGATTGTTGGTTGAATCTAACGTTGCTTTTGCTTTGATGGAACAAAATCATTTGATTCTAAGAATAATTAGACTTATACCAATCAACTACCACTGCAGTTATGGTTGCAAGAACTGTGATGTAATAACCATTTATACCTGCCCTTGAGGCACGTGCAACTCACTACAGTTTCCTCCTAAAGAATAGGTGAGAAAAAAAAAACAACTGCTTCACCACACAAATAGTAATAGAAGTCAAAACAGAAAAGGCAAGGATTTTTTCCCCCAGTGCTTTCTGCTGAACATCTCACATGGCAGCTTTGCCGGAGTGAACTACGGTGTCATTGCAGCACCGTGACATGCTCGACACAACGCAGATTTCTCCTAAATTATAAAAATGCTTAAAAGAATGTCATCATTTCCAACTGTTGCAGCGATCTCCCTCGCTATGTGTTTCCAAGATAGAAAAAAAAACCCCCTGCAAGGCAGCCAAAGCAACACACTGCTTGCAAGCATTCATGATATCATTTTTGGCAATGGATGACAACAGTGAGCATAAGTTACCTGTCAGACTTCTGTGTTACACAGTAACTGATGTACTACTATTGCTGCTGGGATTCACAACCCCAATTCCAAAAAAAGTTGGGACACTTTGTAAAATGTAAATAAAAACAGAATGCAATGATTTGCAAATATCATGAAGCCATATTTTATTCACAATAGATCACTAACTATTAACTAACTAAATATTCATTTTGAAAATGATGGCAGCAACACTTCTCAAAAGAGTTGGGATGGGGGAACAAAAGACTGGAAAAGTAAATGGTACTTAAAAAAAAAACAGCTGGAGGAACATTTTGCAACTAATTAGGTTAATTGGCAAATTAATAAAATTGGTTATAAATAGAGCATCTTAGAGAGGCAAAGGTTCTCAGTAAGTAAAGCTGGGAAGAGAAGAAGAAGAAAAAAACTTGTCTATAAATTCTGAAACAACTTCAGAATAACATTCCTCAATCTAAAATTGTGACAACTTTGAAAGTCTCAGAGAATCTGGAGAAATCTCTGGATGAGAACCCAGGGATCACGGGCCTGAGGGCCCCAGGACTGTTAAGCAGCTGTAATTCTATATCAGAGAAGAACTGGACCACATTCTTCTCCTAAACATGCAGCAATCGGTCTCCTCAGTTTCCAGACCTTTACGGCCTGTTGTTAAAAAAGGAGCGGCGCTACAAAGTGTTGCTATCGTCAAATTAAAAATGGTACATTTTCTCAGTTTAAAAATTTTAAATGTTCAACTGTGTATAAAATATGCATTTATGAGATTTGGAAATGATTGTAAAATGTAGGTAAAAATAGAATTCAAAGTGTCAATCTTTTTTGGAACTTGGGTTGTACAAACAGCAGAGCCATATATATATATATATATATATATATATATATATATATATATATATATATATATATAGACACACACACACACACACACACATACACCCCCATACATAATACATACATACATACACGCACGCACGCACACACACACACAAAATGTTAGAGGAAAAAGAAAAACATTTTGCATATGAATTAAATGTGTAGCTACTGCCGCTGTTCAGTTTTGTCTTACCTCTCAGGGTTCTTGGAGCTCTGGGTTGGTCGTAGGGGAATATCCTGAAAAAGACGGGGGTAATACTGTAGTTATCTTATATTTTGGTTTGGAAATTCCTTACAAGATAATGGTTTCTTGAATGCAGAGTCTTCTACTTAGTTTTTTATTTTCCTTATTTATTCTTATTAAATGTTCAGAAATAACATGAAAATGCAGACTTCCTTTAAATAAGGTAATACACACTCATTGCTGACCAATGATGAATGTGTGCATGGCCATCCTCCACAAATGCCCATTTTAAGGCACAAAAAAGCTTTTATTTTAGTTTACCGTTATCTTGATAATAAACTAAATTGTGGTGTGCAATCCAGCCAGCTTACCTTGAAACGGGGTTTGCCATTGACAATGGTGTCTGGGGTGAAGCCCTCTCGGTTCTGCAGATGGGCAAAAGGTTTGACAGCCCCCCAGGATTCAAGGTAGCGGGTCATTCGCACAGATGCTCGCATCTTCAGACCGTCATTCACCCGAGGTTTAGGTGCCTTTTGGGCATTCAGGGATGGGTCCTTAGACTTTAGATGAAGATAAACATGCAAAAATGTGTTAGTGAATATGATGCACTAATGGCTCCCAAAAAAAAAAAAAGGAAAATTCTCATCTGGTCAAAAAAGGAGAAGAAATGTTTTGCCAAAAGAATAATCCATACATCCATTTTCTTCCGCTTATCCTTTTTAGGGTTGCAGGGGGCTAGAGAATAAGGTTAGGAAGCTGTATAATTCATTATTTGCAATTCCTGAAAATCATCTAATACACCAAATATTAAAATCAAGAACATTTATTCATTTCAAAATCCATCTTTCCACCTGTCCATTTTCTCCTGCTTGCCAAATTCTCAGCTGAAGCATATTCCAACTGTCATACAGCGAGAGGCAGGGTACACCCTGGACAGGCTGCCAGTCTGTCACCGAGCTAACACAGAAAGACAGACAACCATTCGCACTCACATTCACACATTTGGGCAATTTAGAATCACCAATTAACCTAACCCCACTAACTGCACGTCTGTGGGAGGAGAACCAGAGAACCCACACACACATGGGAAGAACATGCAAACTCTACCTGGTCAGATGGTGGATTCGAACCAAGGTTCTTCTTGCCGTGAGGCAACAGTGCTAACCACTGCTTCATTATGCTTCCTTAAAATCCAAAATCCTAACCCCAATTATCTGGATGAGTAGATGTTTTAAATGCTAAGGATTTTGCTCAATCCTTCACAACGTGCATTTTCCAGGAACACAGGCTTAGAACTTACCCGTGGATCAATGACTAGGTAGGTCAGGATATTGAGCTCTTTTAGGTAAGGGTCCCTGAGGTGGCCGTTGCCCTCTTCCACTTCGTACGCCTTGTTTAAATGCTTCAGAGTCGCCTCTGTGATGTGGACACGTCTGACCAGGTGAGGGAAAAGTAAACATAATAAATAGTCCCATAAGGAAACAAAAATCTGACAACTTCAGCTTCTTTAAGTTAATATTATAATCCAAAACAAGAATGTATATAAAGTTAACGCTCCTTACCCTGGAACCCCTCCTGACTCCATATGATTGGCTAGAGTGACATCATGTGACCATACGTCAAACTGCCATTTACGAAGTCCAATCACACCGCAGAGTACGTTGCCCGAGTGAACACCCACTCTCATGTTGATATCTACTCTTGTGGCCTCCCGTACCTGCCTGAAGGAGGTTTACAGGAATACTGAAACTAGCTGTTGTTCAATATTATTTCATATGCTCAGTCCTTCAAACCACATTAACACTGCAAGAATGTATGTGTGCATCTCTCAGTGCATCTCTACCGTATACCTCTGTCTTAATCTGTTACAGTAAAACTGAGTTTACCGCAAACTTTAAACCCTTCTCTCTTACAGATTAATATACCATCCACTGACACATTAACATTTCATGAGTAATCAATGCAGAAATTCAAAGATTTCACAAACATTTTCTTGCAACTGTACATAAAACAGCTACAGGTGATGGTCGGTATAAACTCACTTGATGGCTTCACACATGTCCAGCCCCATTTTGACACAGTTCTTGGCATGTTTAGGCAGTGAGACCGGCAGCCCAGACACACAGTAGTAGCAGTCTCCAAGGATCTTGATTCTCATGCATTCATTTTCCTTTAAAGAACAAGAAAAAAGAAATCCTTCAAAGAAAGTTTTGTTTTGTTTTTTAAGAAACCAGACAATTCGTTTACCAAAAAAAAAAGAAAAAAAAGTGTGCCACTTCATACAAAAACAGTCTTCTTAATTAGGGTTCATGTGGCTTTATCAGGGCTTAGAGAGTGTTTCCTTTCTCAGACCCAGATTTTCTGAATGAAGATCATTACCCTATTGTGTTGTAAGAGGCAAACACAGAGCTTTAAGCCATTTTTATTTAATGACATGATAAAAGTCATAACTCACCTTGGCAATTTGGTCAAATTTGCCAAACAGTTCATTGAGCATGATGACCAGCTCCTTGGGAGAACAGTCACTGGCCAATCGGGTGAAACCGACAATGTCAGCATAGAGAATGCTGAAAGACGGGAAGTGAATTCAGATTAAAAATGGAAACATTCACATATAATGAAATAATGCCCATTTAAATGTGTCTAACAAGCATTTATCAAATTTTAAAAAAAGGTGTAAGTGCTGGTACGTTTGCATGTTAGCTGTGCATAGTGCTAGTTGAGGCAGGCTGTGTCTCATCCTCGGTCCTGGCAGATCTCAGTGCTAGCCCACATCAGCTGATGGCAAAGTTGAAACCTGTCTATACATCCACCTGATGCGGAGAGAGTTCACTATCAAGCATTACACTTAACCTCACTACAGTTGCTGTTGTGCATCCGATAGCCACTTTGCAACCCACTTATCTAACGGCTCCTTCAGATGTTGTTTCTGTCTTAATCGAGGGCACATCTGTTGTCACTGAGTCGTGCAGATCAATTTTTTTTTTTTTTAAACCACAGTGGTCCTGACACAAAATTTTAATTGTTTGGTGGAGATTCCTATAGAATACCACCAGGTTTAGCTTGCTTTGGGCCAAAACCCATGTAATTGTGATTCACAAGCCAAGGCTGATAAAAAAAAACAAATATTGGCAGAACAACCCTCTCTTCGATCATTCATTACAGTGGTTATCATTACTCAGGCAATTAACTATAAATGCTGACAAGTGCTTCCTGAAGGCACTGTTAACAATCAACCAGTGTGCAGTGGACTGGAGGATACTAATGGCCATAATGCTTAAACAGTTTTGAGTCCTTCAAATTTGGTCCCAAAACAGCAGCAGCACAGCCCATTATTATCCGTTGTGACCATTACGGGCTGTACTGATCGGGATGGCACTTTTCAGGCAAAAATATCTGTACCATCACCCATTAACCTCCAGTAGACCTGATTTAAAGGCATGTTTGGTTCAAATGCTGAATCACAAGCCAGGCATTATTAAAGCTACCTGTCATATCTTATATGAACTCTCAAAGACCATGACAACACCAGAAAAAAAAGATCTGGAAACTTGGCAAGAATCCAAAACAAAAAGAGACCGACTGACTCATTGTCTTAATATAGCTGGTCTCAGTGGAAACTGAGCTGGGATCAGCTTCGTGAACACCATCCCCTGACCAAATTAGAGGTTGTGTCAATAGTTGTGATTAGTGACAATTAATAAAGCTATCAACTGAGTCCAAGAATACACATGGTTCAATTTATTTCAAACTATTAAACTCTAATAAAAACAACCACAAATATTCATAGATTGCGTGCACCAAGCAGAGCTGATTACTGACACTGTTGCAGCCTGGCCGTAAAGTGACCTAGCTGAGGAACACAGATACTGCACCTGCTTCCACTACCTGACTGAAGAGAGCCAGGTGCTTCAGGAGATTGATAACACAGCTAATTACTGGGCTGACTCAGGTAATCATAGGGACTAGTATGGGACAGGGCCTATCACCTTTTTGGTGTCGCTTTAAATGAACATGAAGCAAAAAATGATGCCACAATGGATCCTTGATTACAAAATGCCAAGTCTCTACAGATCTTTGTTCAAACACCTTAAAAAGGAAATAATAGTCTTTTTGTGTTGTAATATGCCATTACAGTTCTATTTTGTGCCCACATGCAGAATATAGCAAAAAAGCATTCCTCAAAATCTAAATGCCTTTTACGGTGTATTCAGTCTGCTCTTAAAAACCTGCGATCCTTTTGGTGAGGCGAGATGGGGACTGTATCCTGTCTGCATATCAGAAAAATCAGCTGGTAAGCCATCTGCCAAAGTTCACTTTAAGCTGCCCTGATATCTGTCAGCACTTGCTAAATTAACAAAACCCTCGTAAAACAGAGCTGTATCTGGGTCACTGCTCTGAAAACACGCATACTAATCTCCAATATTTAGAGAAGCTCTCGAATTGCTTTTTTTTTTTTTTTTTTTGCTTTTCTCTTGCCTTGCTTGTTTTATGAAGCAATGACTGGGGGGTTATAAGATTAAGAATAGAGAAAAGATTAAATCAGTCTGATTAATGAATGCAGCCTTTTTTGTTCTTCAATATCAAAATATTGCATTAAAATGCCATTTCAAATGATTGTTTTCCCTTTATAATTCAAAGACAATATGATAAACGTAATATATTTTGTTTTAATAAAATGTCTGTTTAAAATGGAGGTCTTTTGCATGCCACCTATACTAGATACGAGTCACAACCCATTTGAATTTTTTTTTTTTAAGCTTACACAAATGTAGTCTTTTAGTTATCGTCTGGGAATCTGTCAGGGGTTCACAACTATAAGCAGAGCAGATTCAGGCCACAGACACTTATTTATTTTTTTAACTAAAACGAGGCTTCTACAATGAGGTTAAATAAATCAGCGATCACCAAAGATGCATTGTGGTTGTACCTGACATTTTCATGCCTCTTGACATAAAGGCTGTGGAAGTTGTTGTCTTTGACGAGTCGCTGTTGCTCTTCTTTGTCTTTACAGTCTTGCAAGCGCTCCATTATTGCCAATTTCATCTTCATGGAGATGTAGACTGGCAGCACAGACTGCAGCAGGTTCTCCTGCAAAGACACATTTGCACGCATGCAGACACATAAACACACACACACACACACACACAAACAGTTACATAAGTGTAATTTAGGAGAGTCAGGAAATTAAGCTCATTTGACTGCTGCACTCAGTATACAGTGATGAGTGGTCAAGCCCTGAAGTGAGCAAAGGTCTACCTGAAACAGAAAATATCCACATATACATGATGAGCAGCACAAAACCCCAAATCCTGTTCAAAGAGAGAAGCACAGTTTTTTTTTAACTATTTCTCCTATGACCATCTTTAAATCTGTCTGCAATCATATCACACTGTTAGTCCCAGTCTGTAACTGTACTGGTCCTATTATTTTCTCAGTACTGTCCTCACACCTGTGAGCTCTTAACTGAGATTCAGAGCAGGACTGGCTTATAAACAAACCCAAATATTAACACTGGTTTAAAGGTGGTGCAATGGCAGCAAATACATACAAAGACTATATTAATATGCTGCTATCATAGCAGACCAAGGTCAACATGAGAAAGCAGAAGAATTCTGTGTCAGTGTATGTATAGCACGGTGCATTAATTCACTAACAGAACTGGATCCAGTCTGTTACAATACCCTGATTAAGACGGGAATCTGAAGAGGCAACTTCTAAAGACATTATTAATCCCTCTTCATGCCATCAGCAGGTTCTGACTACATTGGCTGAAACAAGGCTTGTTATCCTTCAGTTCAACAAGTCACTGCAAAGTGCTTCAAATATGTATCTTTTATTTATCTGGGTAAAATTCTCATTAGCATTAAAAATCTCTTTTTCGAGCCCTGGCCAAGAGGGCAGCAGAAAGGACATGTGACACAACAAGTTAACAAAAACAAATACAGCTGGCAAGTGAACACAACATGTGAATCATACACAGCATCATCATCACAAGCAGCCACAATGACAAAGAGAACCATTTTCTCGCTCCTTTAATATGAACTTAAACAACCCCAGTGAAACCAGTTCTGACAATTTGAGAAAGATGGCTTAGAAGGGGAGGAGCTAAAACAGCTTGTTTCAGAGTAAGAGGCGGTAAGAGGCTGCACTAAGGCTGACAATAAAATAAATAAGGATTATTTTGAATCATGCAAAGCTACTATAATAGAGTCCGCAAATAAAAATATGGAGCTGGAAAAGAACATAACAGGCCCCCTCTAAGTATTCACCTTTAATCTTTTCCTAAGTAAATGGATTACAATGAACTGCTCGGACAAAAGTAATATTTTTAGAACTGTGCTACAAATCTCTAATTATATAGCATTTGAGTTATTAATGTTTGTATTGTCCTACTCTACTTTTCATATTTGCTCATGCTATAGATCAGGAGGGATGAACAGGAACAGTTTTGATCCAGACTCCAGCTGGGCCACATAAGGACATTCACATTCTTGTTTTTAAGTCATTCCTGTCTTCACGCTCCAAGTCACTGTCCTGCTGGAGCACTGACTGTCTTCATAATCTAATATATTGCTCTATTCTGGGACCCTTTAATTTACTTCAGCTAGTCAGTAGCTGGCAATAACCTCCCCTCACTTAGAACAGAGATATCACCACCACACTTCATGGTATGCAAAGTATGTTATACACCAGCTGATGTGTGTCTAATTTTAGTGCTTTGAATTACAGCTCACAGGATCCACTGTATAAGAGGACACATAGGTTTAACATGTCAGAATTTTCTACGTGACTTTTTGCAAAAGCCAAGTATGTCGTCACAAGTCTTTGATTTCCCTGGAGTGTTTGTGGACACTCTCCAGGCTGTCAACACATATGAAGGACTCAAGGGAATGAAAATTAATTTTGAGTCTCCTGTTTTGAGTCAAAACACTCACGCTTTTCATTTTTTATTATTTTAAAGGAAAATAATAAAGTAAGAACACAGATATATATAGAAATATATAAATGATGCATATGCACACACACTACACCACAAGTCACAGTTACTCATTAACACAAACTCTTATGATAATTTAACACCACTTTCACTGTTACACGCATGCATCGGGGGGCAAACTTTTTAGGGGTTCAGGATCTGAATGAGGGACACCTCAACATGGGGAACTGGAGAAACCGGGGCAGGAACCACAGACCCTCTGATCAGTGAACCTCCACTCTACCTCCTCAGTCACTGCGGTTCCAATGTAAAAACAAATAATCCAAATGTGGTAATATTTAAACACAAACAATGTGGGAGAGATCACCGAGGGTTAAGAACTCACCTAAGGCAAAACATTTTATGTTTTAGTCTTTAAAAATGCATTTGTGTGTGTGCGGGCTTGTGTGTGGGCTCACACTTCCTCCTCTGTGCTACAACATCACCTGCTTTTTAGTCACTACGGAATTATATATATATATATATATATATATATATATATATATATATATATATATATATATATATATATATATATATATAACACTGTATATATAAGCATTGTCATTAAACAGATAAAGGGGACTTCATTAGTGTTGGTTTCAAACAGGAGTATTAACGTCACACAGTCTGAATACCATTTTCATGTCCTTCACACTCTGCTAACAAACACTTTAGGGGAATACACTGGGACATTCCCACTGGAATTTACACAATGTGAGATTATGATTGGCTCCTCACCCCCCCTCCTCCCCTTCCCCAGCCACAGTTCAAATACAAGAAGAGAAGGTTTTAATGTTAATGATTATATCATTCCTTCTTTCCTGCTAGGCAACACCGAAGCCGGCATGTCGGCATGTTTTATGTCCTCTATTAAGCAACAGTCAAAACAAATGATAAAAGGGGAAAATTGTTGTAAAGAGGCTTCCGAAGTAGAAGAAGCCAACACAGATGCACGTAATTTAAAAGGCATCACAGGAAAATCTATTTTGGGAAGGATTTGGTAGTCACAATGAAAACATCCATCGGCGAGTCATCATAAGGTCAGCCAAAGGCAAAGCTCAGAAATGAAATTAAATAAAATAATAAGAGTATGGCAATAATGATTATGAAGAGCATTTTCATTACTCTGTAATGTTTGTTTACATTCTGAGAGTTCAAAGTACAGAGAAAGCTGCGAAAACTGTCATAACAAAACACCCCAAGCTACGCTTTATCCAGTGAAACGATCACACTACACAACTATTTTCATACATTTACATACTACAGCATGCACACCGCATAATGAAAGCCACTGTATTTCCCTAACCTGTTGTCTCTTTTCTATCTCGAGCTTCATCCTCATGCTCAGGGACCTCAGGGTGTCCTGGAAAGTCTGCCTCAGGGTTTTCTCCATTAGGACCTTATGAAAGGCTCCCACCACACTGCCGCACAGGAACACCACTGCGTTGGACAGTATCTGGAGAAAGAGGCACAGCAGCAGATGTTAGAGCTCAAGCTGAAACACTTGCTATGCATGCATACGCGCACACATACACACACACACATAAATCTGAATCTCTGTGCGCCTGCTGGAATGGAACATTTAATGATACTCAAGTTCATATGTCAATGGCTTTGGTTTTCGATAAGTAAAAATTTGTTTGTTTTTAAATCTGGTCAATTCTACATCTCAGTTTTGGTAAAATACACAATATTTTGATACCATCACTGCATTTGCCATCGCAAGAGCCTTTAGATTCACATCTGTAGGTTTTCAACTGTGTGCCATCTGACAGAATAATGTATAGACTGTAAATTACCAGAGTTCAAAAATCAACAAAAGTCAGACTAATTAATAAATCTGTTGTTTTGCTGATCTGCTTTAAGAAAGTAGATCCACAGTGTCAGCGTTTTCTGGATTCCTACATTCTTGTAATTGTTAACTGCGACTTCCTCACACATTCATCACAGAAACGCCAAGAACTGGAATTACTAGAATAATTCAAATGGTTTTACCTGGTTGGTAAGGTAACTGGTCTCTTTGCTGGAAAGGTTGAAGTATATTGTGAGGGCCAAAATGTGGGACAGGGAGGAGATGACGCTCAGCCCTACAGCGTCCTTCAGCTGGAATGGCAGCATTGTGTATACGGAGAAGATGATGAAGAGGAATAAAGGCACCTGGGAACATGCAGCAAAAGGTGGAGTCATTTCAAATCATTACTACTTTTGTAGTATATTATATCATCTGGTGTTCAGATACAGATGCAAAGATTAAAGAAGTTTAACAGCTAGACTAGAGAAGATTAAACCAGAAATTTTCAGGTTTTCTGTAACTAGACAAGTTTGCGACCTTGAAGTATCAAACTGCTGATCAGCTGAAGACCGTTATCAAGTAAAAAAAAAAAGGGGAGAAAAAAAATGTTTTTCAAAACTACAGAAATTCCAAAAATCCTTACCAAATTATGAAAAGAAGGAATTATCCAACAAAAATTTAAAATAAGCCTATCACTTTAAAATGAGGGTAACGTGGCTGATATCCTTCTGTGTGGGTGCGTCTGGGGGTTCTCTATAATTATTCTGGTTTACTCTAAGACAGACTGGCAGCCTGTCCAGGGTGTACCCTGCCTCTTGCCCTATGACACCTGGGATAAGCTTCAGCTGTGAATTGGGCAAGAAGAAGAGAAGGGACGGGTGGAAAGATAGATTTTGAAATGAACAAATGTTCTCCGTTTTACTATTTAGTGTATTACATGATTTTCAATAATTTCAAAATAATGAATTATGCATTTTCCGCAGCTTCCCAACCTTTTTCTGTTTTGGAAAAGGTTTGTATTACATTAATCTGATCCCAGCAGGAAAGTGAAGTTACCTGGTCCCAAGGCAAGACGATACGGCCGCTGAAGATGAAAGTGTAGCCCAAGGTGAGGTGTGTTACCCATACAATCAAGCCTAGAGGACGCCTCCATCGCTGTGAGAGCATGTCTGTACACACCAGCACAAACACAGCTAGGAACACACACAGGCTGGCGCTCACCACACTCACAAAGGGATAATGTTGCGCTGCGCTCTATATCAGAAGCCAGGGAGAGAAAAATAAACACAAAATGTATTAAACTCACACAGACTTGCTGAGTTTCTTTCAAGCCTGGTTGGGGATGATGAACTGCTTATCCCCAACCAGGTTTCCTGTGTTTATTATTATTTATTATGCCATATTGTTTAGGTAACATATCTGAAGGGTGTTCAACGGAATCAGAGGTTTTTCACAGAGGACTTCTGTACACCTAAGTCAGATTACAAGTACCTACAGTCAGGTTTAACAAGAAACAGTTGTTAGTTTTTAACACATTAGTCACCTTCTAGGGAGACAACGAGGTCATTTACTTCATCTGTCAATGTCAATGACTAAATTTAATCAGCACATTTATTTCTCTCAAGGTGAAAAGCAAATATTATGGATTTTGCCAACACTGTAAAATATTTACATATTTTGTTCTGTATCTTTACCTGCTTGTATACACCGTAGAGTCTGCTTTTATAAACTTTAATCTTTTAATGAGTAGTCAGTGGGGGTTTTTTTTGTTGTTGTTGTTGTTGTTGGTGAACTTGTACTTTACAGATAAAGCTGAAGGTAAAAATCAACATAAAATGCTTCTGAGACGTACTGCTATGCCTATGTGAGATTACTGCATGTTTGTATTCAGAGTTCTCTCTGCTTCGTGTGCTGCTGCCTCCAGGCCAACATCTTCCTAATTGAGTTATTGCACAGTGAGAAGCTGGCACAAGGAGTGTGTGTGTGTGTGTGTGTGTGTGTGAGTGTGTGTGTGCGTGTGTGTGTGTGTGTGGGGGGGTGCATTTGTGGGGGGGGGGTCATTTGTGAACGTGTTTATGTAAACACATGAATGAGAACAGCAGCCATGTTCGTCCATGTGTGCCCATGATGTGCAGCTGTCAAGTTCAGTGGCGAGCATAGGTGTTGGAGGAAGGACACAAGAGAAAGCAAGGGGTTAAAAGAGCGCTCAAGAGTGAGACAGACGCATAAAGTCAGAGTCAATAGATCTCTGAGCGGAGAAGGCCATCTCCGCATTGTATGTCGAGCTTTCTGGTTACCATGGCAGCACTGGAAAAGGCCAGATCTCAACTAAAGCACTTTCCACTCCCCGTGTAGATGTGAGTCTTGACAAAACCTTTTGAAGGCAGCAAAAGAACAATTACTTTATATCAGTTGCTGAGAAATCCACATGAGCAGATGCAGCTTAAATGTTCAATATATGGCACACCAAGGGGAGAAAAAAAAATCCCCACAGGTAACCTGCTGGAGTGTTTAAGCTCTGTACTACTTTGCATTGATCATTCCTACTTCTGTTTCTATGATTCAGCATTGTCACTGACATTTGACAATAAGTTTAATAATAATAATAATAATGAAAACCTGCAGGCAACTATATGAAACAGCAAAAGCAGGAGTCAAGGTTACACTGGCTGAAAATTGAAAGCATGTCAAATAAGAAAACAGGAGTCCCATATAGAGGGCTCAGTGTGTTCTTATATACTCTGGAGCCATTGCAATCAGGTAAAATTTCAAGAACCTAAACAACATAATGCCTAAAATCATCCTTCCATCCAATCAGGAATCAAGACCGGCGTTAGAAGAGGTACTTTGAACATTGGTTTGTCCAGGTTTACCTCTCAACATCGCTTGTCATCCAGTGTCCATGACTGAAGAGGACTTATGCAAGTTGACAGCGACTTCCCGACACTGACGGCCACCCCCTAAGCGGCACTGTACCCCTCCTTTGCACCTAATAACAGTGTTATACAACCTCCATCCCAAAATTTTCTCTCAACTCCTCTGTACCCCTGGCAACTGAATGAGCAGAAGAGATTGAAGAGAAAAAAAAAAAAAAAGGAAAAAAGCAGTGTGTGATGGTATGCCATGGGATGGATGAAGGTGTGAGTGCATTTTGCATATTTTAAAGTCAAAATGAGAAGCCACACAAACGTGTGTGTGCGTGCGTGCATGCATATGCGCGTGAGTGCATGTGTGCGTGCAGTGAAAACAAAGGTGATGGAACCATTGTCTGAGAGTGAAATGGAACAAAAAGGGAGTGTGCCAAAAAGACTGCAGCAACACAATAGAAGGAAGGTTAAGATTATTTTTTGAATAGGAGAAAGTAATATATGTTATGATGACAGAAGCTGTAGCAGCTGCCTGCCATCGTGCCAAAATCAACAGCATGCTGCCCATCACCAGAATTCAATGAAAGCATGTCTTTTCTTGTCACAGTCGGAAGCACAATTGTACTCTGCATACCCTGACAGCTGCATTGTTTTAACCATTTTACCGCATGTCTTAGCTCTTTCTCGAGCCATTCTGTTCTATTCAAACTTCTGACAAAGTTGACGCAAGTTTGGGTAAAGCAATTAGCAGAGAGAACGTGCCTCAGAGGGAAAAAAAAACGGAACTAATATTAAGTATTTTTGAGCCCTCTGTAGCTGACCCTGACCTCTCATCTCCCTGCAGATAAAGCGAGCACTTCATGTAGTTTATTGCATTAATACATTTCTGTCCAATGCCCTTATATAATCTAGAAACTGAAATATGCATTCCCTACATTCATGTCTACTTCAGCAACATCCTCCTTCACATTAAAACAGTTACACAATCACTCATTCACACTCCTCTACAGCTGCACTGAGAGTGCTTTATTTAAGCAGCTATCAAAGTAGAGGAGTGTTTGGGGTTTTTTTTTTGGTCCACATTTTCATAGTCGACCTAACTGAACATCCAGTCACATCCTGCTTCATGACACATTGTGCTACTTGCTGCTGTCCTAATGTGCCACATTCGTTCCCCCAAACGCCGATCAACTAACTGAAACTTTCACCATCGTTAAAGCGGGAGGAAAATGTGTCAAGTCTGCGATTCCTTAAAATAATTTTCAAAGATTCCATGTTTCATCTTTGTGACAACAATGTGTGTCATGTATTATTCACTACTGTCATCCCAGTAACAAAAGCTAATAGTGACATAAAAAGCAGGGAAACTTCAGGTGGTTTTGTGCACGTTGCCTCAGCAGGTCCTAGAATAAATAATCTAAGCTGTGGATTAGAACAATACTTGAACCAAGCTTGCTGTCAAAGTCAGGTTAGATGGCAAAAAACATTTACTGCAGTTAACAGTTTATAGAGGCTCGGTAATTTCAGAAATAATTCTTATTCAATCTTGGATTCATCAGACTCACCTGCATTATTGCCAGACAGTCACAACAGTAAGTGCTTAACTTAAAGGCATTGTGAAGGTCACTTTGCAGAAAACAGAACTGGAACTGGAAATGAGCACTGGATTCCACCCCTTTGATTCCACACTGTGCCATGCCTGAAACACTTTCTACACAAAATGCACTGTGTCTCATTTTCACCTGTATGCTAGACTCAACAATGCTGCAAAATCTTGGGTGAAGAGCCAATTTTCATCACTTGTCCATTTTGTTGCTAGCTATCAGACACTGCAACCTGGCAACTATATTTGAGATTTTAAATCACAACGCCAGGCACAATCAATAAAATCCAACTGCCCACATCTTAGCATTTGAAGAACTGATTTCAGGCATTTTAATATCAATTAAGCCCTTTGATGTAGTTAATGCCCAATAATTAACTACTGGTCATTTCCAGTGACTCATCTCCTCTACCTCTGAGGTGATGAATATAACTGTATCAGTTAAAATTCACATGATATAGCTTTCAAACACCTGTGGATGTTAGAACTCACCAATCCAAGGGCAAAGAACAGAATGAGGAGAATTCCACAGGAGAGCATGGAGAGGCCCAGCATGAGTACCAGCGGCTGATACTGGCAGACGCAGGAGAATTTGCGGTACAGTGCTTCATTTCTGGTCTCTTGGTTGTTCAACAAGTACTTTCCCTTGGCTGGCATGGCTAACACTTCTTACAGAGGCATAGCAGGTGTTAACAAGTACTCCAGAGGGAAGGAGAGTGTGTCTCCAAAATTTATTTTGTGTGTGCAGGCTAGAAGTTTGCTTAAAAAAAAAAAGAAAAAAAAAAAAGAAGTCCAGAGTTAGAGATCTGCTAGGGGCGCCTTGCTAGCTCATGACGCTCGAGTGTAACTTCTGTCTTTCCAGCGTGGCATCTTGATTGTTGTTGCTTCTCACACTTTGCTGTGGTTCCCTCTGATAGCTTTCTTCTCAATCGCTCTACCTCCCTCTCGGTCTGTCTCCCCCCACCCCCCCTTCCTAGTCCTTTTGTGTTTTCTATCCTCTGTCTGGTGTTGGCAGGAAGACCCACTTCATCCTTTGCCAGCTACTGTGCGGCTCCCTTCAGTGAGTTTGAGTAATAAGCCCGGGAAAGACAGACACAGAGGAGGAGGGGAAGGGAGTTTAAGAAAGGGGAGGAGAGAAGTTTAAAGGAAGAGCAGGAGGGAGCTGATGAGGGGAGCAACAAAGGTCAGCGATGAGCCCACCAGGATTTAGGATGAAACTGAACGCACAGGTCGAGAACTCCTGAAAGGCACCTGAAGAATGGGAGAAGGCAAGAGAAAAAAAAGAAAGAAATATTTTAAAAACTGAGCAAGCACACAAATCATGAAATTAACATAGATTTCCTATAAAGCATTGCAAAAATTCCAGTTCATGGATAAGTTATAAATGGACGGATGGGTGAATGGATTCTAGGGGAACATTTGTCTTTTCAACTGAGTTTGGTCTATGGGTTCTTGTGCAAAACAATGCTCTGAGCGTTTTAGAGCTTAAAAAAAGTCAGGTTTATTAATTTTTTTTTTCTTCATTTTTTATAATTGAATTCTTCTGGATACAAGCCAAACACAAATAGCTGTAGGTCTAGTGGAGCTTCTTTTGAAATAATGTCCTCACATGTCACTCTGACCGCTTCCCAAAACGTTTTACTTCTGCACTGCCAAACGCAGTGTTTTTTAGCCATCGAGTGTATATGTCTAGTACATTTTTATTTCAACAAGTATTTGTGAAGGTCTAGTAAGTGAATTGTTGAAAGAAAGAAAAAATTTCGATACAGCTTAAATTTATGCCTGACCTCTTCAGAAATAGCATCAATGTTTCCACTTTCACAGGAAGCAGCCACAGGGATGACTGCTGCGGTCACATTAACGCAACAATACAAAAGCTTCTGCACTCCTATCCAGTTATGCAAATATTTCACTCTCCAGCCAGCTCAACAACCAAAACTAAAGACAAAGACAGCCATACGGGCGTTTCAGTTACCATCTCACTGCCTAGAACACAAAACTCATGTCGTCTATCCTCTCACTGTCTAAGAATAAAAACATCTTTTAGCTGAGAGGGGAGTGAAAAACTTGAAACAACTGAAAAATCTCTGTAGCTGAGCTGCAATAGGTCCTCATAATCATACCATACAATCCAAGGACACCAAAGGGGCAATGGAGCTGAGGGAGAGGCACTGTTTTGACACATAATCCCTCTGAAAGCTGACGTTCTAAATTAAATTCCTCAAAAATATACACAAGGGACACTTTGAATGCACTTGTCCAAATCTAACCAACAGAAGGAGAAGATGCTGTCCCGTAGTTCAAAAGAAATAATATGATCTTCACACTGCGGTTAACAGAAACCTCATTTCCTCCACCTGCTTATATCACTGCCTCAGTGTGCAGCGTGTGGAAGACACTGCCTCGTGTTTGTCTCTCACATAGCAACTGCAGCAGATGCCATGTGCCATAAAAAGAGTAGAAGGAAGAGTAAGGCAGAAAAAAAAAAGGCAGGACAACTATAACATTGCGTGTAGGCGAAGAGTCAGCCGCAACACTTCAACTTTGTAGTGATAAAACGCACTGCCACACTAAGCAGTGTGGTGGCTGACCCGATGGAAGTTTAAAACCACTTTGAACTCTCCCTTTCGCTGCTGCTGCTGCTGCTGCTGCTGGACAGAACAGCATCCAGCCTGCTTTCCACAGCCTCAAACAACACTCCCATGGCAGTCTGAAGGCAGTAAAAGCAACAGGGCAAGCAGGGAGGTAAAACAAAGTGCATAGTAGGGGCTCATGCCCTCCGCTTGCATCAGTAAGAACCAGCTGGCCTGCAAGAAGGGAACCCTGAGTAGATGTTTAGTGGCTGTTGACACTGGGAGGATTAATTTACGCCACATAACCACTAAATACCACGTCTAGACCTTAAACCTGGGAGCAGCTGTATATACATCCTTTAACACATGTTACTATAAATGTCAGTATAAATGGGGAATAAACAAGTTAGCTATATATACTTTTAGGATCACATACATGAGAATGTTCACTTAAGGTTTAAAACAAAAACAACACTCAACTGATGGCGCAAAAACATCAAACAAGCTTGTGGTAACACCTGATGAAAATATGGGGAATTCGATTTAGCACATTACAGGATAATTTAACACATGAAGCTTTTAAAAGTGAACAGAAACAGGCCAGACAGCGTGTCTCAGAGGGAACAAGGGAGCTGTTATAACTACACAAGATCTCAAGGACACTACTTATCAGTGTACTGACAGCAGAGTCTTTCTCTTTGCTTTCTGTCAATCTATCTTCCTACATACAGTTACAGAAAATATACAGTGAAGTGCAAAAAAAGCTTTCCTTTGGCTATGAGTGTTTCCGTTTACCAAAGGCATTAAATAAGTAGGAAACATAGCACTCAAAACAAATCCTGAATAGTCTATGGGACAGGGATCCTCAAATCCAGGCCTCGAAATCCGGTGTCCTGCCGGTTTTAGATGTGTCTCTGCTTCAACACACCTGAGTCAAATATAGAAGTCACTAGCAGGATTCTGGAGAACTTGACTGCATACTGAGAAGGTAATTCAGCCATTTGATTCAGGTGTGTTGGATGAGGGGCACATCTAAAACCTGCAGGGCCTGGCCCTCGAGGCCTGGATTTGAGGATCCCTGCTATGGGAGATACCTGAAACACTACAGATGGTGGACTGTCCTACCCCAATACAAATCAACAGCCAAAACAGGAAGGTCACCACATTTTTACTCTATTATTTATTTGCCTTATCCACAATGTGAATTAACATGGCATTTGTTCAGTGCACTGCTGGGATGAGAGAGACACTGTTTGTGTCAGATTTCTGGACTCATCCATTAAAGAGAGATTAGAAATAATTTGGTTTAAAGCTTTTAGAGGATATGACTGGATTTTTATTGTTCCTTAGAATTTAACAAGGAAGTGGCAAGTCTAAACACAACCAGAGAACCTTAAGTGCAATTGTGAGACCAAGCCAATAGGCCACATGCTACCCCGGCTCCATTTTTCCTGAATGAACGCACACAAGGAATTCAAAACTTTATTTTAAAAAAAATCTATGATGAATCAATAATGAAAGGATGATCCATGACTTATTTAAGGTGTTTGTCTAGTCTTTAGGTAGCCAATCAACACTACAAGGGCTCCCATTTACCACATGTCAAAGCTCAAGGCCCTGACACTGCTTTTTATGTTTCAACCAAAGTTACCATAGCAAAAAAGCAGAGCCATCAAAACTGTGGCTGTTCTGTGGCACAGAGCTGGGAGAACACAGGGCTGTACACCTCAATAGAGCAGTCTCTCAGCAAGTAGGACTGAAACTGCTGCACTGACTGTCTGCCAGGCCTTTCACTATAAAAGCCTGGCAAAGGAAGGGATCACATAGCACCCTTGTAAACTGGCGTCACTGAATCCTCGAACAGCAGCCATACAAAACCAACCAGCGTCACTGTGCGCTTGGTCCTGGTGTCAAAGAAAAGGGGAGGGTGCGGTGACTGGGGAGCTCTCAGAATGGACAGTTCCAGAAAAAGACAATGACTGTGATAAGTGTAGAAACCATCCTGTGTGTGTGCGACTGAAATGAACAGTTAGGCTTCCAAGTACTGGTTATAAAGTCCCTATTATATTTAAGTACACACTAATACCCTCAATACTGGAAGTAATTGGGGCAATATTTTTTGTACACTGACAGATGTGGCAAATCACAGAAATACAAATACAAAAACTGTAGTCAGAGAGAAAGAAGAGAATAAAATGTGCTTTAACTATTTTCATCTGAAGTGCCCTACTTAATGAACACTGTTGAGTGAACAAGGTACAATTAAAATTTTCTAAAAATAAATAAATCACCCCCCCAAAAAAATTTTTTTAAAATATTTTCACATTTAATGAACAGTCTTAATTCTGCAAGTCTACTGTCCTTACTTATCATTTATGAATCACAATGAGGCAAAAACCTTCACCTGTACAGTTTTTGTAACTAAGCAATAGCATTTTGTCTAGCTCTAAAAATACTTTTAAATATCTGTACATTTTTACTCCTATGCTAGCTCTGTACTTTTCAAAAATCATCCACTGGGCCAAAGTGGACCCTTTAGTGGGCTGATTGGGGCCTCCAGGCCAATCGTTTGACATCCCTGCTCTATATTCATCCATAGCACTTCTTGTGTGTTCACAAGCATGCACCAGCAGTCTGTTAAGCAGCAGAATGACACGTTCAGCCTATCAGGACAGAAAGCAGAAGTAGGTATCTGCTGGGCAGCCAAAAAAAAATTAAAATAAAATAAAAACAGTAAATGCCAGATGCCTAACAGGAAGCAACTGGAGATTATCTGTCAAGCTACTAGACACAGTGCAGTCCCTGGATTTTTAGACCTTGACAAAGTAGTAGTAGTCTTGGTTCTGTACTTTAGCACATTAAGTTTTAAAATAATCAATAGCTTACTTTCAAAGTCTGATTTAGGGGCAAGAGTTTGCTTTCATAGAAGCACAAAAAATTCTTCATTGACGACTTAATACTTTATGGTTGAGTGTTGCCTGGAAACGTTCGATCTATTCTATTTATGCTAAGCAATCACCTCACTGGAAATAAGCCAATGTTATCTAAAGATCTGGTTGAATCGTCACCAAATCTAAGCCCATTGAAATCCTTTTTATGGACAGCAAACAGGCAGGCCTCATTCCAAAAGAAAACTACTCTGCTTTTATGGTCGCCTTTGTGTTGGTATTCAATAAGCTTGGACAATAAAGGGACAAAGAACGCCCTCTGTTAAAGAGAGAACTGCATTTTTCAACCCATGCTCTGTAGATCCAGGGTTAAAGGTGATGTGGGTAAAGGACATATCGGCCAAAGGCACCTGACATGAGCTGCAGAGCTCACTGCATGTATTACCAAGTATTTAAGTCACAAAACAGCTAAACACAACCCTTTTATTAATCCTTTTATTATTAGCTGTTATTAATCACTGATCAATCTCTTAACATTATATTATTAAGCTTATTAATCTAATTTTAACAATCCTTTATAAAGTCAACATGTACATAATAAAAATAAGTCTTCAATAACCCAGTCTTAAGATGCGTGAATAATCCATTGCACACATTAGCAAAGGCTTAATGCTAAGCTGCAGTTTTATATACTTCTACACAAAACCACCCAAAGTTAATTTAAATATTTAAGAACTGTAACTGAGTTCAGATTCAGCAGTCTATGGATGCTCACTCTCTTACGTTTCCATACATGGATTCTCTTGTATTCTCTCTCTTCAGTCAGTCTACTCCATTTATGGTAAATGGTAAATGGACTAGTTCTTATATAGCGCTTTTCTACTCTGAGCACTCAAAGCACTTATTCATTTGGTCATTAATATAA
Source organism: Pterophyllum scalare (assembly GCA_024447675.2). Lineage (NCBI taxonomy): Eukaryota > Metazoa > Chordata > Actinopteri > Cichliformes > Cichlidae > Pterophyllum > Pterophyllum scalare. The sequence goes on from JAMQGT020005420.1 coordinate 90,586, forward strand.
ATAAATTATTGCTCCGTCTATAGCTAAAAACCTCAAACTGTGCTAGAACAACCAATCCTGAATTTAAACCAACTTATGCCAAAACTAAATCAAGTGCAACAGTGTGAAGTAACATGAAGTGCTTAAATGTCCTGATTGATATGCTCTGTGGGCCATGATGAAGACATAATTAAGATCAATGCCACCATATTTCAGTCAGTACATGGAACAAAGTTTATCCCGGGCAGGGTAGGAGTAGGTTAGGGTAAACTATCTTTGTAATAGTGAAGGAGCGTGCTCATACACCTTCACATAACCTGCTGACAAATGTATGTACGTAGAACAATGCACCCAACATATTAGATTAGGCTTTGTTCTTTCCCATATCTCCAACTCTCCTCCCAGTACTGTGTACTGGTATTGAATTAACTACATTGACCAGAGGGAGCTGCTAGCACCCCTAACAATATTAAGAGGATGCTGATTTGAGCAATGATTTTAAGCTTTAAATGCTGCTGCTGATAATAAATACAGGAAGTGCAAGTGAGAGCGCCACGTCTGCTCTGGGAAGCTGGCCATTGCTGTTCAAGTCTTTCACAGTTGCTTCAACAAACTGGGGCCAAGTCTGCACCAATCTTTCTGCTTGACACAACAGGGCACTACCGAAGAGGAGCTTATTGATTTAAAGAAACATAAAATTTACATCTAAACATATCAACCATGGGGCCAAATTCAATACTGTGGATGAGCACTGATTGAATTTGTCTAAGCCACTTCCTTCTCATATGCATTATGGATTGGGAAAACACCAGTACACTCAGAGAAAAATATTGCCCTTGACATAATAATGTCCTTCCACAGGTTAATCTATGCACGCCTTGTTATAACTTTTAATTACTCTGGATATATTTTATACACTTTTCATCATATTGACTTAAGCTGAGCTAAAGAATGAGTGAGTCTGGGCTTAAGAGAGCCAAATGAGAGCATTGTAGCAACAGTGCTTGCAAACACAAAATAATGTTTAAACTATCTGAACTATACGTGTTCTGAGACTGATGGCTGATTACAAATGTTGCTGTAGCATTTGTTTGTCCTTTTAATATATATAGGATCTATGATGCACAATGAAAGATGAGTTTTGTGGAATGTTTTGTTTCCAAAAACCATGTAATTTGTAGAGAAACATTAGTAAGACAGAGTGGAAAGAATGTGCTACAGTGAGAGAGGCCATTGTTTCCAGCTGGTATAGCCAGCCACATCCCCATTTCACGTTTCATAACTAGACAGGCTCCATCCTGTAACTCTGGAGCAGAAGGGCCTCTCTGTATGCTCCAGCCCATTTCACCACCACCATCACCGCCACCACCAATAAAAAAACCCATAATTATCCCTTAGTACGCCAGCTAGCTTACTACCGGCATTACCATTCAAAGAGAAACCTCAACATCTGCATCTAGCAGAGGAGAGAGCTGTTTACACAGCTAAACAAAACCTAACGTGAGTTACTGCAACAGAAATGGGCAGCAGCTTCAGATCAGCATGATGATGATATTTTTTCCACACTACCATAAAGCTCTGGCTGCTGACAGGGCCACCTGGTGCATGTTTTCTGCAATTTCCTAATCTACTGTCATAACTAGTGATGTTTTAACTGTGTTCACAATTCATAGTGTGCAATCATACATAACTGTGCTGGTTGCCTTTCACTGTCAAACAGCATGCCACTAAGGAGTCTGAACATCCGTCAACTACCAGAGATTAGTGAGTGAAACATCACTTAAGGTTTCACATAGGTGTACATGTGTAAAGCCAGCCTACAACACCCCTAAACTATATTGCCCAAAGTATTCACTCAACCATCCAAATCACTGAATTCAGGTGTTCCAATCACTGCCATGGCCACACGTGTATAAAACCAAGCACACAGGCATGCAGACCGGCATGCTTCTACTAACTTTTGTGAAAGAATGGATCGCTCTCAGTAGCTCAGTGAATTACAGTGCATAGAACAGTGCATGGAGAGCTTCGTGGAATGGGTTTCCAGCGCAATGCAAAGCGTTGGATGCGGTGGTGTAAAGTATGCTGCCACTGGACTCTAGAGCAGTAGAGACATGTTCTCTGGAGTGACAAATCACACTTCTCTGTCTGGCAATCCAATGGATGAGTCTGGGTTTTGCGGTTTCCAGGAGAACGGTACTTGTCTGACTGACTTATGGGGTGGGTTTGTTTTTCAGGAGTTAGGCTTGGCTCCTTTAGTTCCAGTGAATGGAACTCTAAATGCTTCAGCATACCAAGACATTTTGGACAATTTTATGCTCCTAACTTAGAGGGAACAGTTTGGGGATGGCCCCTTTCCTGTTCTAACATGACTGTGTACCAGTCACAAAGCAGGTCCATAAAGACATGGATGAGTGAGTTCAGTGTGGAAGAACTTGAGTGGCCTGCGAAGAATCCTGACCTCAACCTGACAGAACACCTTTGGGAATTAGAGCGGAGACTGTGAGCCACGCCTTCTTGTTCAACATCAATGTCTGACCTCACAAATGCACTTCTGGAAGAATGGTCAAAAATTCCCATAAACACACTCCTAAACCTTGTGGAAAGCCTTCCCAGAAGAGCTGAAGGTGTCATAGCTGCAAAGGCTGGGCCGAGATCATTTTAAAGCCTATGGATTAAGCATGGGATGGCACTCAATTTCATATGCATGTGAATGCAGACTAGCAAAAACTTTTGGCAATGTAGTGTATGTGTGGCATATGATGGCGCAGAAGCAAGGATAACATGCAATTTCCGGCCATTTGGGGGACCGTACTTGATGACATCATCTATTATCTATGGGAAGCACAGACAATGGAGATGGGCAGAAATACAAGGCCTTTAGTTGTAATCAAATTCTTGTAGTGCTCTAATAAAAACAACCGGTGTGTGCGTGTATGTGTGAAATGTGCCACAATCAACACCACACCCTCATCTGTCAGCTGTTACGTCTGGCCAGCATCCTGTAGCAGTCTCACTAAAAGATGGGAACACATGAGAGAGACGTCTTCTGTGATTAGTTATCAGGAATTCAAAGAGGAATAAAGTATGACAACATGAAAGCACTATGAAAATCTTTAACCATGTAGGTTTACTCACACATGTAAGAGATTTACATTTACATAGAAAGTTTAGCAGAACTGCACTTTATTCAGCCATGAATATATTTTTGATTATTATTTTTAGACTGAGTATTTGCTTGTGAATGTTTGTTTAGTGGGTTGAGGTCTTGATTCACGCCAAAAACAAATTAACATTAATGGGCCCTAACACAGCACCAACAGAATTACACAGTATCTGTTACACAATATTAGAAAGAAGACAGGTAAATGTTTGCTTTCAGTTGTGCGGTACATGCTGTGTAGCTTGTGTTTGTTTTTCTTTGGGCACACCCCAGACTGATGTCAATCTTTTGTTTTGAAAGCATCAGTCAGGATTCCCATAAAAAATTTCCTGTGCTACAGTATCATTTCTGTATTGTACTTATATCATTCTTACAGTGGAGCATTTTCTGCATCACAAATGATATGCAGTACTTACAACACCAAAAACTTTATTGGGTGTTTATTATGTCTTAGTATTATGTTTATTTTTTGTTAGCCACACCCCAGAGTGATGTCAATCTTTGTTTGTTCCCATTGCATTTTTCCTGTAATATACCAACATTTCTGTATTCTACTTATCACAGTCCTACACTGGGGGATTTTCTGCATGATATGCAGTAATTACATGTACACTCTACAGCCACTTCATTAGGTACACTTTGCTAGTACAAAACTGGACCTTCTTTTTGCCTTAATTTTCTGTGGCATAGATTCAACAGGGTTTCTGGAAACATTCCTCAGATGTTTTGGTCCATATTGATATGATAGCATCATACACTTGATGCAGATATGTCAGCTATACATCCATTACTGTATGTGACTCTCCGCCACATGCTCCACCACATCCCAAAAGTGCGCTACTGGATCGATATTTGGTGACTGAGGGGGTCATCTGAGTACAGTGAGCTCATGTTCAAGAAATCAGGTTAAGATGATTTCAACTATGTGACGTGGCACATTTTCCTGCCGCAAGCAGCCATCAGAAGATGGGTACATTGTGGTCATAAAGGCATGGTCAGCAGCAATACTCAGGTAGGATGTGGCATTTAAACTATGCTCAGATGGTAGTAAGTGTGCCAAGAAAATATCCCCAAACCATTTACACAACCACCAGCAGCTTGAACCACTGATACAAAGGAAGGATGGATCCATGCTTTAATGTTGTTTACACCAAAATATGAAGCTACCATGTTAATGTTGCAGCAGAATTAAGATTCATTGGACCAGGTAACTTTTTTCCAATCTTCTATTACCCAATTTTTGTGAGCTTGTGCGAAATGCAGTGGTTTCCTGTTCATAGCTAACAGGAGTCACACCCAGTGTGGTCAGTGTGCTCAAGGTTTGACATGTGTGCTCAGAGATGCACATACTTTCAATTCAATTCAATTCAATTTTATTTATATAGTGCCACATCACAACAAACAGTCACCTCAAGGCGCTTTGTATTGTGGGTAAAGACCCTAAAATAACACAGAGAAAACCCAACAGTCAAAACGACCCCCTATGAGCAAACACTTGGCGACGGTGGGAAGGAAAAACTCCCTTTTAACAGGAAGAAACCTCCAGCAGAACCAGGCTCAGGGAGGGGCAGTCATCTGCTGCGACCGGTTGGGGCTGAGGGGAGAGAGACAGGACAAAAGACATGCTGTGGAAGAGAGCCAGAGATTAATAATAATGATTAAATACAGAGTGAATTATAAATAAGTAAACAAAGGTGAATGAGAAGAAACGGTGCATTATGGAACCCCCTCAGCAGCCTAGGCCTATAGCAGCATAACTAAGGGGTGGTTCAGGGTCATCTGATCCAGCCCTAACTATAAGCTTGATCATAAAAGAAAGTTTTAAGCCTGATCTTAAACATAGAGAGGGTGCCTATCTCCCGAATCCAAGCTGGGAGCTGGTTCCACAGAAGAGGGGCCTGAAAGCTGACAGCTCTGCCTCCCATTCTACTTTTAAGTATCCTAGGAACCACAAGTAAGCCAGCAGTCTGAGAACGAAGTGCTCTATTGGGGTGATACGGTACTATGAGGTCTTTGAGATAAGATGGGGCCTGATTATTCAAGACCTTGTATGTTAGGAGAAGGATTTTAAATTCTACTCCAGATTTAACAGGGAGCCAATGAAGAGAAGCCAATATGGGAGAAATCTGCTCTCTCTTTCTAGTCCCTGTCAGTACTCTAGCTGCAGCATTTTGAATCAGCTGCAGGCTTTTCAGGGAGCTTTTAGGACAGCCTGATAATAATGAATTACAGTAGTCCAGCCTAGAAGTAATAAATGCATGGATTAACTTTTCAGCATCAGTCTGAGAAAGGATGTTTCTAATTTTGTAAATATTGCGCAAATGTAAAAAAAAAAGCAGTCCTACATATTTGTTTAATATGTGCATTGAAGGACATATCCTGGTCAAAAATGACTCCAAGATTTCTCACAGTGCTACTGGAGGCCAAAGTAATGCCATCCAGAGTAAGTATCTGGTTTGACACCATGCTTCTAAGATTTGTGGGGCCAAGTACAAGAACTTCAGTTTTATCTTGCAGTAAGTGGCTATTTGAGTAACTGTTGCCTTCCTATCTACTCAAGGGAGTCTGATCATTCTCCCCTGACCTCTGGCATCAACAAGGCAGAACTGCTGCTCACTGGGTGTTTCCTGTTTGGTTTTTTGTTTGTTTGTTTTGTTTTCGAATCGTCTCTGTCAACCTTAGAGGAATCAGCAGTTTTTGAAATATACCAGCCCTCCAGGCACCAACAACTATGCCATGTTAAGAGTCAAGACCATTTTCCCCCCATTCTGTTGCTCAGTTTAAACTTCAGCAGGTCCTTTTTAACCACGTCTACATGTCTAAAAGTATTGAGTTGCTAACAATGTGCTATGACACTATATATATTCTGTGCATCAGTACTACAAAAAAAACCCCAAACACATACAAAAGGTAACAGTAACACGGTTTGAAGGCGTGGTATTAAAGATATGCACATTCTGTAGTCACAGCATGAGACAGTTAAAATTCCCACACACAGCTTTAACTGGAACCTAAACAGGCAAGCCACCCTCATACTGGCTGACCTCACGTTCAGGTGTCACAGCTATGACATGAGACTAAAGCTTTTAGATTGAGGGGATTAACATTCCTCATTTCACTCCATGTGCACACTGTGATTTCATCCCCAGTGATATTTAATTCTTATGTTAGCGTATATCAAATGATGAGGGTTTGATTGTATTCCAACTCACTGCTGCACATCATGCTCCAAACCTTCAAGGTCTTCCAACAGCACTGCAAACAGAGTGGCCAAATAATACCTAAACCAAAGCTAGCTACCCAAGTCTGTTTACTGTAAGGCCATAAGGCCATCCTTTAGCTAAAGCAGTACAATTTCTACAGGAAAGAGTCAGATTTTTTTTTTTTATTGAAAATGTATAGTTCTATATTATTCTGAACAGTTCTACTCTATAGTTATCTAGACAGAAAGCACATTACTGGAACGTATCAGGAAAGGTAAGAGCCACAGTTGTGGTGCTATGTACAGTACAGGTTCAATGCCTTTCCGAAGACAAGTTCAAGGGGATGCTAACAATGAAAGTGACTGGACATGTGACCTGAAATCTGAAGGACTAAATCCCACACAAAGCCTGCTGATATAAAAGGGACTTATAGAGATAGAGTTATATTGGTAATGTAAAAATATGAACTTTTCAGCAACTGCATGTAACTGTAATATGACCAAAGTCTGCGCATAAAGTAGAGCCCAGACACGTAGCATGCTAATAGAGCTGCCAATTGTTGGTGGTTGTTTTGGGCAGGCAGTGTGACAGGAAGTACTGTCAGCTGTCAGGTTGGTAAGCAAAGAAAGGATTAGGTCAAAATGGCATACCCCAATCAGATGCTGATGAATAATAATAAGAAAGATAAGAATGAGAGAGAAAAAAAAAAAGGAAATATAAACTCTGATAGAAACAATGCTCCAATGAGAAAAGACAAATTATGTCTGGCAAGTTAATTGGCCAGCTGCTGGTCCATTCAGTCCACAGAGTGACTCTGTTAATCACGGTCAACCGAGATGTCAAGTGTGTCCTTGCGGTCTATATTTTTATAGTCACTGGGTTTTTAGTGTCACAGAAACCCAAATACCCCTGAAAGGAGGAAAGCATGGATTGTGTCAGGGGCCAACAGTGAAAGTGTTTCAGCTGCATGAGTAAGTAGAATCCAGACTGTAAATTGTATTTGGGAACGTGTGTGTGAATAAATAGTACTCCAAAATGCAGATAAAGGCTGTTTTTCTCCAACCAAAAAGGTTGAACAAGCAGGGTATGTCAGATTTGGCTGTGTGGCAAGAGACAGAGCTGAACTCCAAACAGCTTTAATGCTGATTCTTTTAGAAACATCCCGAAACACAAAATACAAAAGCTCAAATCCAAGGAACGTTATTAGTATGTAATGCAAAACCCTCGAAGAACAAAAAAAAAAACCTAACACAGACAACAACACAACACAAGGGAAAATGCAGACAATAAATACACATCAGGGTAACGAGTCAAGTGGAAACCTCTGGGCAGGAAACACAGGAAGCAAAAATGAACACGATGCACATGACGCTGTCAAAATAAGACAAGAAATCTCTTAAGAAGAAAGAAATCGCCAAGTGCTCGCTCATAGGGAGTCATCTGATTGTTGAGGCTCTCTCTCTTATTGTAGAGTCTTTACCTTACCTTAATATAAAGAGCCTTGAGGTGATTGTTGTGATATGGCGCCATATAAATAAAACTGAATTATTTATATAGTGTCTGCTACTTTCTATTTTGTACTGCACTATCTCTGTCTAGAAGTACATTAATTACTCAACTCTTCTCTCTAGGCAAGAAAAACTGTCTTGGAAGCATGTTACATTGGACACTGGTACAGTGCTACTGAGATTAAGCTAGACCTCAAAAATGCAGTGCACGCACAACAAACCAATAATATGTCAGCACAGTGTTTGGAGACGTATGGAAACAAATTTCAAAAGCGAGAGAACAACTCTTAGCTAGTAACAATTTCCAGCAAGGAACATTTTACTTTGTACTGACAGAGTTCCCAGTCTTCTGATGTTTATTTTGCCCTCATTTTACAAGAGAGAGAGAGAAAAAAAAATCAAGGAAGCAATCAAAACCATTTAAAATTCTACATTTTGAAAAAGTTACCGTTTTTAATCAGAGGCATCTTATTGACGCTTTCATACAGTAAACTGAATAAACTTGTTCCTGGTATCTGTGGTCAACATCAGCCTGCCTGAACTTGCCTGCTGTGCTCCTCCTTCTTGCGTGTCACTTTTGAAAAGTTGTTTCAGTTTCTATGCAAAGACCTCATTCACTGCAAAGAAAATAGCTGTTTGGGATTGTTGTTGTTGTTGTTGTTGTTTAAAAAAGCAAAAACAAAAAAAGCAGCTCAAAATGTATATATTTTATTATTTTATATTTAAGAGTTAAAAAAAGTAGACAAGAAGACTCTTATAAAAGCCTTTCGCCCTGTAGAAAAATTATTTATGCAGCGCTTGTGGGTGGGAGGCCAGGAAGCAAGTACAAGCTCGTTGTTATTCCAAACATCTGTGCAGAGAGTGGTGGGATTTAGGTGGAGTAGGTGTTAGTGTTATTAACCTCTTAAAAATGGATATTAAAAACTTTTCTCTTGAATGTGGGAGAATAGTCATGCTTCTGATCTATGCAGTTTAACTTTAAGTCCTCATTTGCTTTTGGAGCTTTTATCCCAGCAGCTTGTTGTCTTCTTTGTCCAAATTAACACAAGGTATTCAGTGAAAGGATTTATTAGGAACTCTATGTTTCTAATCTTAGGAAAACCCATTCTGTAAGACTGCATGAGTTGGAGTCCAAATGTTCATGACTGGATAAACTTGTACAGCAAAAATTTGATGACACTATTGCCCTACAATATGATCTGGTGAGGAAGGATATTAATGCAGTCCTTAAATAGCGGGCCAAAATTTTAATGCACAGAACTCAACACTTGTATTACTTTAATGGATATAGGTACAGCAGTCTAATTGCTTTAAGAATGAAGTCCAATGAACATATTTCTGACAAGATGATACAAGACTTTTTGGATACATTTTTTTTTTGCCCAGGGATGTGAATGTGGCAATTATAACACTAATGCTTAAAAAGACAAAGATCCATATGACTGCTCTAATTATAGGCAAACAACATATGAATCAGTGCTGTTGTGGGTCATTTCCAGGTTCACGGGATGCTCTTAGCAACAAGAGAGAGATCGCTTACATGTCCTGAGTGCTATTATCAGATACCAGTGATGTCATCATTAAAATTACTTTGCATATTAGATATGCATATTAGATGGCGCATTTCGGACCTCGGCCCTAGTTTTGACTGGGATGGTGTTTGGGACACAGTTAAACAGCCTTCCAGGAATCCTGATCATCAACAAATACATTTTCATTTTATACATAGGACATAAAGGCTCCACAGAGACTTTATAGTATTAAACTTAAAGCGGACTGTTAAAACTGTACACATTGCTCCTCAGGTACAATAAGCACCATCTGTTTTAATTTTAAATGATGTACATAAATTAAAACTGCATAAGACTCAGAAACTTACTTACATGGATGTTGCTTATCTTGAACTGTCCACAGCCCAAATCCATGGAGCTAAAGAAGATGCAGTTTAAACTTCGGGCCCGAGTAGTGGAGGATCTCAGGTCTTTATTGTACTGAGTGGACCCTTATCCTTTGCTCTCTGGCTGTTCCTTTCCTTCTGGACCAGTTTTTGTTTTTGTCTCTATTTTTTGTTTTGTGGTTCTCTCCTCTTTTGTTTTTGTATACCCTTTATTGTACTTGTTGATACTACTGCTTACTGGGCCCAAAATGAGCCTGCAACCCAGAAAATAGGACCCTACTGGATCTGAACATATTAACTTATTTTTAAGTGACACTGCTGCTACGTCCAGAGGACAAGAGACTGCTGTCAAACATGCCCTGTCTCTGGACACTTGCACACAGATCCCAAGAGCATGGAATAAGCAAAAGTTATGCAAGCGGCCAACAGTGCTATTATACGAGGGGTGAGTTGACAGTAGTGGCTTGGTGTTTACATAAACCGCCCATTTAATCAGACTAGCTGTGGGACTTGGGCTACAGTGATGAAATCATCATGCATTTGTCTTTCTCAATTGCCATTTTATCTCTTATCACATTTGATGAGCTCCCTGAAAATGGATTTTTATCATCTCTTCAGTGAAGTAGTTACCAACACTGCGCTACATTTATTTCTTCATGAGTTAACATTAACAGGATCAGTTCAGTTTGGAAGTCCCAGTTTTTTTCGAAGAGAAAAAACACATGCAATTTAAGCCAGGGGTGTCAAACTCACTTTCACTACGGGTCACACACTGGCAACAAGAATCACATCAAGGACCAGAAATGTAGTTTGACTATAAAATGTATGTGAGGCTCACAGGTTTCTCATGTACTACTAGGTCCACATAAAACCATTGTTGAGCCATTATACCATTTAGTTAAATAAAAATTATACTACACTAAAAGATCGATGATGTTCGCAAACCTGAATATGACAACTGGTGGTAATATGGGGAATTTATTTGAACAAAATATATCCTCAGGTAAAATCCAAATATATTATGTGTACATATTCCAGCATAGCCGGTTTCACAAGTCTGAACATGACAGTTCAGTTTTTTGTGACAAGCTTCACTAAAAAAAAAAAAACAATAATAATAAACATCCTGGGCTCCACAATGCTGCTGGTGTGTGGATTAAAACATAAACATGACCCAAAAACAGCAAATGTCTCACGGCAAACAAATGCACAGGCCTTTCTTTAAACTCCGAGAGGCAGAAAGTAAACATACCTTTGCAGTGAACAATATTCTCCCATCACACAAAACACGAGTGACAAGTTGCCCTTCACCAAAGTACTTAAACTCAAATTGCCCCAGCAGTGTTAAGGGGAAGATTTTAATGCCTGTATGGTAGTGCAGTAATTACCAATGTTGCATCACTGCATTGGCAAGCTTTTCTTTTCCTCCCACACCACAAGATTGACATGCTAGGCAGGAATAATCCTGCCATTACTCTTAATCAAGGTGCAAGCTTCAGAACTGGAGCAGATTCACAGGTTTTGCTCTATGATTGCTGTATGATTGTGGTTAGGACAGGTCAAACAGATGAGACATTTCCCCATGGAGACAAGTACAATATTATTAGCTATTGGAGTAAGCCAAACGCTTGTCAAATGTTTCAGCACCAGGCTGATTGAGTGACTCCCTGCTGTAAATGTGTGGAATAAATAGGTCTGCAATGGAAAATAATACACGTGCAACAAGCTAAAGAAATGCTGACTGCATGTGCTATAAGTGCTGCATGGCACGGCACATTCTGCTAAGCCTTCAATTACAGCTGTCCAGCAACAGAGAGGTCAGACAGTGGGAGTGACGCAGAAGGAGCAAAGAGGGATCTCATTACCTCAAATGCCTCCTGGGAGCTATGGATGACTGGAGTGGATGAAGCCTGACTAATAGCATCCTTGTCTCTGCTGAGCATCTTCATTAGCACTCTTAAAATGTTTGTTCCTGTATCAGGCTCCCCACATGACTGGCATCCAATTTGTGTTTAGTCTGTACTCCACCTCATTGTAGTCTTTACATTGGCCCACAACGCTCTTTTTGATTCTAAATGGAGGCCTTGTCTTTGGCAGTCTTAAAGTATGTGGGAGGCTTAGGGTTATACTTTTTGCATATGCCTCACCCTATGTTTTGCCACAGCAAGCCAAGAAATGGGGAATGAAAGCATCACTGATGAACAGCTACACAGTCAGGAATGTCTTCAGGCAGCACCACCAATCCTAGGGTTTCTGTGGTTGAGTGGGAACAAGAGCTTTTGGCTGAGCTGGGTGAAGGCAAGGTTACTCCTACTGAGCATCTGTCTGCTGTGTAGGATTTCTCAAAGGAACGAGCATGAGTTACTTCAGTTTCACTGCAGTCCCTCCCAAATGAGTCACAGTCTCACACTGTGCAACATAAAGGCAAACTCACCCAGGTGTAAGGAACTCACCCTGTGTTGTGCATGACTCCAACTACCCTAGAAGGACAGCCAAGTCCATCTAGAAAGGATGATTTTGGATTTATGTTTAAACGGGGGCAATGTACAGTTACTGTTCAACCTAACAAATAGTTCCTATATAGAGCCTGAGGAAAAAAGGAAAACATCTCTCAGAAAGAATGTTGAATTAATCTGAAAATAACCTTGAGCTCATTTCAGTACTTTTGAGATCATTAGTCCAGCATATTTAATTACTTTTATTTGCTTAACTGCATATTATTCACGCATTTGGCATTTTGGAATAACTCCAGCTCCTTAACCTGATAAACTTTTTTTTTTTCATCAGCTACCAGACAAAATACTGGAAGCTCTGGTTTAAAAATGAATTGCTGATCAGTTTAAAATTATTGCTGAGCTAGGAATAAAAGTTTGACAAGGAACACAGCCCCTGGGATAGACATAATGTGATCGAGCTACAGAATAAGACATGGCACAGACATTTTAAGCGGGCTTTATACTTCTGTGTTTAATCTATGCTGTAGGTATGCCATAACCGGAGACCCTTCTGAAAACCTACACTATAAGCTCTGCCATAACCTGATGTGCACCTCCACTGATGCAGCCCACAGCTATTGTGATTGGACTGTTCGGTACCGTCGACTCCTCCCAGCTACTTTCTCGCCGCAGTTTTTGACTGGATCACAGAGAATAATAACCATCACTTTAGATCACGATATAATCAGTTATACTTACAGACTCAGATGTCAGCAAATTCTTAGAGAGACACTGCTGAAACTATCAGAATGGACAAGTGGGAATGTACAAATAAGTGGAAAAACTTAAGGGGGCACCACATTAGAAATACTAGGACATGACCACAAGGTAATTAACGTATAATACACAATACGCTAAGCGTGAACGCTGGCAACAGCGTTTATCACTTGGGTAGGTCACATGGTAGGCTCTAAAAAAACCTCAATTATCAGCCTTTAGAGTTTTAGGTGCTACAGAAGCGATGCTTCTTTTACTTCTCCACATCGTCCTGGGACATCTCTACATTACTCTAAAACAGAAAAAAATAGTACATTTGCCAGAGATCATTTTAGCAGCAGATTTTTAAAAAGCCATCAAGAAATAGTAATACTAGGATGGCACAAGTGAGAATGACTCAAAATAAAACCACCGTGAACATCTTAACAGTATAGAGGCAACATTTCAACCAGTACAATGCTGTGGATTAGGGGATTAATAATTCTAAGTAGAATCAATTTCTCATTGGTTTAGGTATTTTCATTGTTCTGCTTTGGAGTCTCGGTGAGTTCAGCATAGCCACACATGAACTGGTTCCCCACCTGCTGCCATTTCTGGGACGAGTGGCCATCCAGCAGAAGACAGACTAATTACCTGCTGTTCAAGATGATGGAGCGCGTTCAAGCACGGGTCAAGAGTCTTTCCATGGACACCAACTGATATCTCATGGATCGCCAGGGAGCCAGCCAGGCAGGAAACAGAAAGGAAGGGCTGGCTAGCTGGTTAATTTTCAAAATAAGAGCAACTGCAATGCCCACAATGAAATCAACTGCAGATTACATCAGTCTCTCAGATCGAGAAAAATATATTTTTTAAAAATTTAAAAAGTAAAGCCCGTGTGTGGAAAACACCGATTTAATGCAGTAGAGGTGGGACCAGACACCCCATGATACAATGTTGTCACGATAGTTATTATTACTGCAATTTCTAACATTTTACCATATAATGAATATTGTATGAACATACATAACCTTTTTTTTTCCAACTGCAAATAATATCCTCAAAATCTGTCAATATCAGTTTTATCCAAGTTATCTCACTTTAGTTTTTTTTTTTTTGTCTGCAAAATGATATTGTCAAGCATGCCAACGCTGTCACTAAAACCTGCCATAAATGTTGCCATAAAACTGAGTCAGTCTGCTATCAGTCTACAGTTAAATGGGGTTAAGGTGGCAATTACATGCAATCTGTTTCTGATAATACAGCAATTAACTGTGATAAATTATTGAAAATGATACATCTATTGCTGTCTACATAGACAGAAATTCACATTTAACATTCCGCAATGTCTCACAGTGATCATAGTCAGGCCAAGTCACACTGCAACTGTGGTTGCCTCCAACCACGTGATCTGTGCAATTGCCTCACAATTAAAGTGATCGTGAGCGTTCAACACCCTTAAGCACTAGGCAACCATTTAGTCACCACAAGTTGCAGAAGGTAAAGCCACTGATTTGCTGTCCTACTTTTACTCATTTAACTGAGCCATAAGCTTGCTCTGAATTAGAAGATAACTTTTTCAAGCTAAGTGTGTCCAGCGTTGGATGCTTTTTCAGTTGAGTTGATTTCACGCAAGTTTGCTTGGTTAACATCTTAGGATGGCTGTTGTATGAGACGAGCCCTCTTGTTTGTAGTAATGTAGTATTTAAATTTATTTGGTAAAATAACAGATAATTGGTGTCACTGTATCGACAGAATAGCCAAGCCATGCAAACTATTGTGATGCTATGCTTTAACATTCCCCCCACCCCCACCCCTACCACACACCTCCTTTTGTAGAAAACATATAAATGCATAAAACTGCAAACACCACAATCAAGTGTCTTAATCAAATCTAGGGAAAAATTGATAACTTCCAGTCCAGTTTGTTATTTAGCTTGAATTGGCTGAAAAAGCAGCTTTTAGAGTCTTAACAGTTTTGGAAACACTGGAATTTCCCAGTTTCCTAAAATCATCAAAATCATCGTTGCCAATGCTACGAAGGTCAACTAAAAACTTCTGTGTTGAGTTGAGAGATGGTGCACACGCGCACACACACAGACACACACACTCACACTCTTGCATCACCCAGGATTCATGTAAAAGAGGAACACAGTGAGCTTTCTGTTCAGTATACTGTCAGCTGTCACCAATCATTGCTTTGATCACATTTGCCACACAATGCAGAGCGACCGCGGATGTTGCTGCCACGAGTTTTGCATTACTCTGTCACTCCAAAATCTTAAGATTTCCATAAACATATTTGTGTCTGTCACCCTTCTCATCTCTACACATTTCTACATTCCTCCCATTTTGCCTCTTCATTTCTAATTCTGAATGCATTTCTGCAGATCTCAAAGGTAAAACAAGTGCGCAGGTTTTGAGTGCTCGGAGAGCTCTCGAACGAAGGCCAGTCGTACCCTGCAACATACAGTCGACCGCACACCATTTCACTTCCTTGACAACTGTGACTCATTTCCCTAACAACTGTGCAAGGACAGCTTGACAAAAAGGGAACCTGCAGCCACTGCATAATTAGTCACAGATGGATGCTGTTATGAAAGCAATGACAGATTTTAAGTTCTGTCAAGACAAACAGTAAATCTATTCGGGACAGTTAAGCACAGATGCAGATAAGAACCAAGCATTTATTATTCATTTATGGGCACACAGTTTCTGCAATCAAGAGGAGCAGTAATGATCCTTAAAAGCCTCTGAAAGTGAAATCCATTTCATAATTACTGACAAATGAGAGAGATGAAGCCACATATACATAACACAAATCTTTATGGCGACAACAGCTATCAACTAGACAACAGAACAGCACGACAGGATAGAGGAGTTTACAATACATTAACAGAACAGCAATCTTTTGACTGCATGATACCTGAGCCTAAAGCTTTGGGTTGCTCCACTGAACCACTGCATCCCAAATGGTGTCGGCAGTGGCTCATGTGGCATCCGCACAGAGGATGCAGCGAGCATGCATGTGAAAGAAACAAGACCGGGATGTTCGTGACAGGACCAAAAAGGTCACATTTAGAAAACAACGACGTGATTAGTTTTGTATTTTCTAGAGAAGAAAATACAGAGATTTCAGCTGATCTGTATATGTACAGAGCCAGTTCACACCAAGGTGCTTTATATCTTAAGGAAAAGATCCAACAATATTAGAGGGAGAAGCTAAACAATCTGATGATATCCTATGAGTGATGATGGGGACTCTGTTTCAAAATGAAGAGGCCTCTGACAGAACCAGATTAAGGGAGTGGAAAAGGGCGAAGAGGAGGAGCATAGAGAGACCAAATCATAATTTGACTATTACATGGACAGGGTTTTCTTGGCCCCAAAGGGACCTTAGGGGAATCCCTAAATACATCAGCATGAAAGGTCCCCATCAGGTCTATAATGTTATCAGATTTACACTTCATTATTTATGATCGTGACATTATGGTGGCCACACCCCTGCTGTGTTTAAATTAAAGGAACTGAGTCAGTTTCTATTTATTTGACAGAAATCCACGCATTTTCCTAGAGTTGGGCAATAAAACAATAATAGAAAAAATAGCCAATATAAAGTTGTCAGAGCTCATTCCATTCACGTTTCGACAGACAACATAAAAGGCCAATGAAAAACAAGAGAATAGCGCCGTGCCAAATCAACCATGTGGTTGGAAAAGAGTTGGAGCCACATGAGCTTAGACTGGTGCACACAACACAAGAGGAGGAGGAGCCAGCAGCAGCACATGTGCTAATGTTTAGTACGTCAGGAGTGTGAGCAAGATAAAAAAAAAAACCAAAACAAAAATGCCAACAGAAAATGTTAACGAAAACTCGTTACCGAACATGACAGCACGAGGAAACGGTTGAAAAGAAGGCTGCGATGAATTTGGAAGTGTGGAGACATTTTTGCTATTTAAAGCCAAACAAAGAAGCAGAGCAGCATGCGCTATAAACTGTGTTGAAACCATGTTTCCACAAAGGCAAAACCGAAGACATGGTGACGGCCAAGTGGCTGATTAAAGTCACAGACCCTCATTACCAACTCCATGGCCATAAACAGTTCTCTCAGACGGCTACTAATAGAGTGTGGAGAGGCAGCTGAACAGCTGTGTTCGCTACCACATCAGATTGGTGGCGTGAGCCCCTCTGCCCACTTCACTGAGACAGTACTACGCTCCCCTTGGAGCATAAGCGGGGACCAAAACTGAGTGAAAGGCAGCTTACTTTATGTTCTCCTTTATTTACATCTGAGAGTTTCTTGAATTTGTACTGAGGATATATGCAAAAAAAAAAAAGTTTAATTTTGGGGTTATTTCTCAGTAATTTAAACTTTAAGATTTTTTTTCCCCACATCACCCAGCCCAACATTTTCCTGTTATTTCTGATATTTTGATAAATGCCTATTACAACTGACAATAAAGCCCAAATTAACATACCTGGCTTTTAATAATTTTACTAAAATATTGGAGATTTTCATCTGGCTGTGGCTAAGCCCTCTTTTTTCTACAGTACCAGTCAAAAGTTTGGACACAACTTTTGACTGGAGGAAAGACCCTGGTGTAAATGTCAGTCTTCCTACACTACAGGCAGACCTACAGATCTATGCTAATACTGCAACAACAGGGGCCCTATTTTTTACCTACATTATCTGGAATCAATTGCACAGCATTATTTCAAACCCACTGTCAAATAATCAATATGAGTTATCTTTCCACTGCGTCACCACTACCACAGTGACAGATTTTCATCAACCACATGGACAATGTCTTTAATTTGTGTATTTGTCTCCTTCTGGCAAGTGCAGCTGCAGTATAACTAGTACTACAGGTGTACAGTGTTTCTTTAAGTCAACCAAATACAGAACATACTCACTTTGGATAAAGCAACAGACCAAGGACGAAGGGCTTCGTTAAGCCAGGGTTAAGAGTCCTGCCACGTTACGGGCAGTTTAAGCTTGCCACGAGAGTATGGAAGCAGGTCATTCTCTACAGGCAACTCTATAACATGTGGCTGCAGAAGCATTGGGATTTCTAGACGGCACGGAGGCAGATTGATGCAACAGTTGGAAAAACAGACATTCTACAGAAAACTCTTAGCACACCTCCTTAGTTCTTTTTTTCCCCCTCGTTTCAACTTGTGCTGTTCTGAGCAGTGACGCCTGTTGTTTAGGAGAAGGCTGCAGTGAATTCACAATGCTTCAAGGATGAGTAGAGACGGTTAGGACGTGGTGTTGGCGTGCAGTCATCCAAAATGTTGGCTTTACCAAGTGAGAACTGACATTTCTAAAAAAAAAAGTTCAGTTTTGGTAGGTACACCTTTGCTGTATCTGGATGAGTAAAGACAGACTAGATGAGAAAAAAAAAGACTGCACCATCTCATCAACAACTCATTTAAAATTAACTTCTGTTCCTTTTACATTCGATGAATCCTTATTACTGTACCTGATCACTATTTGGCTAGTGTTAGCCAAACTATATGCAGTATTTGAGGTGTTGAGGAGATGAAGGCACATCTGTGCCATCTACATAAAGGCGTGTGCTTTTCAATTTGACCACAATATTTTTTGTATCTATTCCAGTTTGAATTGCGCACCCCAAGTGCCATCTAGCTTTTTTTCCAGCTGCATTCCCAGCTATTATCTTAGGCTCGCTACTCTATTCATTTGATAGGTCATCTACCAGCTCTTCTTCTCAAACAGAGAGCCAATCCTGGCTAATCACTCATTAACCAGCCAAGCACAATGAGCAGCTTGTTGAAGCAGCAAAGTGCAGCAAGCTTCCCTGTGGCATGCAAATACATGAATGCACAAACACAAAAACAGCATATACCAAGAGCAAACCCTGTGTACCAACTAAATAGCTAGAAGCTTGAAGCTAAAAACCTGCATATGAGAAGAAAAAAAAGAAAATCATACTGAGTAAATTAATTAAGACAAATAACATTAACACAATCTCTTGGAATGTTCTCACTCACCAAAAATCCTTCAAAAATGGGTAAAAATAAAGACTCTCCCTGAATTAGAGCTGTTCACCTTCTGTACTGATGAATTCCTTTTCCGTTCAGTATCCTTAGTCACTAATGTCTTTCACAGGTAAGTTTTCTCTCCTAAAATGAGTTCTACAAACTCTGCGTCTCAATGGCACTTCTCCAGATGAGGTGCTCTTGTAAGCATTACATAATGTCCTTGAACCACAGCAAGCACAATACTCTGAAAATGAAATGGGGGAAAAGAGAGAGTGCAAAACACCCACACATCAGTACCATCCACACTCAAACAAGCATTCACTGCAGGCAGGCATCGCCTCATGCCGCCTGCAGGGCATTTCAACGTTCAATGTGGCTTTCGATCAAGAATTAAGACACAAAAAAGGTCATCTCATATGTATCCATGGGACACAATAACATTTTACGACCAACAAATCTCTTGCCGGTGTATCACAGGTATATCAGGCAAGATTCGAGAAGTCTGAATACGCTATCGAGTGAATCTTTTCAGTTAGAAATAAATGTTTTGGCTTGACTATGTGCATACATCAAAATACATCTTAGCACCCAACTGCTGAAGGCAGATTAGAGTGAGTGTTGACACAAAAGCACTGTGGGCGGGGAGGGTGTCCAGGAAATGGAACAATTTGACAAATGGGGTGAAGAGGCATTTCTCTAATGGCACTCCAAAGCGTCCCATCTCAGCAGCACTGATCCTCACCAAACACCAAAACTAAGAGGCCAGGCCTTTTATGACCCCTCGAGAGCTTTCCTGGCAAGATACATTAGTAGTCTTGAATAAGTATGATTGGAAGTGGGCACTAGAGGATGACAACAGAACAAACAGTAACAGTAGTTATTGTGGAAGTTTGTTTCTGCCATCCAGAAATCAAATTTTTAAGTTACTATCTCAAAATTTCAACTTAATAACTTTAAATTTCAAGCTATTTTTCAAATTTTGAGTTATTTTCTCGGAAATTTGAGTTAGTGGGCGCCCGGGTGGCTTAGCGGTGAAGCCGGCGACCGCATGCAGGTGCCGCAGGCTCGAGTCCTGACCTGTCGCCAGTTTGCCCGTGTGTCTGTCCCCCACTTCCTGTCTCTCTCTCTCCTACGAATAAAGCCACCGTGGCCAAAAAAAAGTTTGAGTTAGTAAGATATACAGCTCAAAATTTTGCAATAACCCAAAATTATCACTATATAATAATCTCTGAAATAATTCTTAGAGATCTCGTTAAGCACACTAAAATAATATTTTATTGAGAATTAACAGTTCAGTTTCTTGAGATAAAGAGCAAGTTCAGTCACGTACACCACAGTTTTGTGGCGACAGCCATTAAATGGGCACTCGGGTGTGAATGGAAACAGAGTGGGATTAGAAACAAGAGGGTGCGATAATGATGAGCAAAAAGTAAAGATAACCATATTAGGATTTCTCATCCTCTTGCTCTCCAAACAGCCAGCTGTTGTTCTAGCTCTGTTTAAGAGGTAAATTCAAATTCTGTCTAGAAAGTATGCTGATTTCAGTGGTCACAGGGTCAAAAACACTGCACGTGGAATCACTGGTCAGGTCTGAAAAAAGTGACTAAAAGGTTTGAGGACTTAGGTTTTAAAAAATGTTTTTCCCCAGAAGTTATACTTCTACCACCACATCTGATGTTGCAGAATTCTCAGGCTGAGTTCAATTCAGGATCCTTTGGGTATCATGTGTCTCCCTCTGATAATGTCTTTAGTAAAGTCTGATGGAGCCTCTTATCCAGCAAATGCATCAGTTCAAGTATTACACTTAAGTCAGGGGATCTTTCTTTTAATTCAAATACAAGGAATGTCAGAGGACATTAGGTTTAGTGTTTCATAGCTCTCCTTAACATTTCTTTCCCCAAGTGATTATTAAGATTTAAGCTTAATAGCCCTGATTTGAAACAGTGATTGTATGTCTGTGTGAAGTGAAAGTTCCTGTAATGACCGTGTTTACCATCTTCAAGTAATTTTTTTCCTACCACAAATTGTTATTTCTTCCTCACACTATGATGAAATTCAAAACAGAGAGAGTAGCACTCTACTAACCTACCACAAAATGTAACTCAGAGAAGCCACAGGTCAAAATGTATCGCAATTAAAAATGCAAAAGCAACACTTGTCAAATGTGGGAAAGATTCCTTGCCATTCCGACTGAAGTTTTATAAGTTTTACAGGGAGCTTGGTAGAATTCAGAAATATATCCAACTACTTTGACAGAATCCATTTTCTATAATAAAAAAAACCCTGTATATACAGCACTCAGAGTCCTTGGTGCAATCACTGACAAGTCAGCTGTTTTCTACCTTGATCCATTTTTGACTGCTCAGGAATATTTCTATTAATTTTAATTGCACTTGCTCTGCCTTCCACCACTACTGTATGCCACCTTCACCTTCAAGCTGACTTCTTACAAAGCAACAAACTCGAGCACTCAAAGACGAAGCCAATGCAGAAGTCCCAAAAAAATTCAGGTTGGCTCCAAAGGTAAGTCAAAGGTTTAAATTTTTAATTATCATGGAATTTAGTGCTGGTGCCTTTTGGAAAATGTTTAATATAGACAGAAAATATTTCTTCCTGTGTGGCTAATTATATTATAATTATATAAAAATGCTTATTAAATTACGCCTGTTTTGTTGTCCAGGGCTTCAGGGGCTGAACAAAATAGATTTAAAAAGTCTCCATGTGGGGTTATATAAATACTCAATGTTTTATTAAATACATTAAAGCACTCTAGGAGGGGTGCCTGGGTGGCTTAGTGGTGAAGCTGGCGACCACATGCATATGTCGCATATGTCCCGGCCTGTCACCAGTTTCCCCACGTGTCAGTGTATTGATTTTTTTCACATTCTGCAACCGACTGCAACTTGTGGCGACTAAATGGTTGCCCAGATCATGAGGGTGTTGCACACTTATGACCACTTTAGACTGCAAGGCAACTGCACAGGTCACCTGATGGTAGGCAATGTTTCTGCAAACAGTTGCAGTGTGATTTGTCGAAGGACTGCAAATAATTGCTGTGCAATTTATAAATGCAGACAAACCTGCTGCCATCAGCATTCAGAGTCTGTCAGTGAGCACAACTCAACTCAACTCACCTGGTTGCCGGCTGGTTGTATTCTGTCTTTTGTATACTGGTGTTCAACAACTTTGTAATACATTGTTTAAAAATGATTTTGTGTGATTTCCAATCTTGTCTTTCAAATGTGGTTTGGGTAAGAAAAATAAGCAGTCGCATATTGAAAAATAAAAACACTTCCTAATAAATCCTATTGCAGTGTTTCAACAGTGGAACTGAGTCTCCCGTAGTTCTGATGAGTCAGTGACAGCAACCTTTGAACCTTGAGTTACTTTAGAGACCGGTCCCAGTGACATCTTACAGTTTCTTAGCACGTAGCACCCAAACCAAAGCTCTTCTTCACCCTGCTCTCCAAAGCCTCACATTTTTAGACCAGTGAATGCAAAGATGACGTTAAGCTGACTTTGAATAGATCAAACAAGTGCAAGCAGTGTGAAAACAATCCAGAGGGCCTGATGCTTCCAGTGCCTGACAGTAAGTGGCCTGATTCACTGACCGATGTTTTTGCTCTGTTTTCATAGCTGTGTTTACATCAATGCTTTAAATACAGAGTTATGGAGTTACTTATTATGGAGGCACTGTGTCAGAAATATAACTGAAATGATGTTTAAAGCTAAGAATCAGACTACTGGGTTTTAAAATAATCTATTGCACAAGTGATCCAGCATTTACAGCATGCATGGTAAAGGCTGTGCTGAAAAAGAGTTAGTTCTTATCTTCTGGCTGAAAGCACCCGAGTCTGAGTTAATGAGTCCGATTAGTCCCCACTGTGAGTTCAGGGATTAGCACACTGTACACCTAGAGGAACCCTTCTCCTTTCAAGCCTGAAGGGGAGAGACAGAGCAGAGCGAGCGAGCCTGCTCCGCAGTGGATGAGAGAAACGGAGACTGAAAAATGAGAGACTAAAAAGAGAAAAGACAGGAAATAAGGGAGAAACTGGAGAAATCACTCAGTGCTGCAAGTGGCTAGAAGCATTTTGAGAACATGATGAGGTCTAATAACAACAGAAAATGCCTAATGTGTGTATGTGTGTGTGTGTGTGTGTGTGTGTGTGTGTGTGCGCGCGTTTAATGAGGACAAATCTGGATGGAATTTCTCTACTGAGACAGATAGGAAGGAAGTACTCAACAGTAAAGAGGGAAAATAGCTTTATCCTGACACACAACCCCATCTCAATGCACTGAACGAGATCACATGTGTACTTTAATTATTCAAAAAGATGCTGTCTGGGATTCGGTAAGGTTTAAATATATTAGTATTTAAAAAAATGAAATATGTTCTTGTGCTGTTCTGTGTTGCCAGCTCCCACTCTTGTTGGAAAAAGAAACTGTTTTTTTTCCTAAATGGTATAGCCAAAAAGAGAAATAAGCATGCTGCCAAGCAAGAACGATACTGAAAGTAGCACAAAAAGACAGCTTGTGTTCCTCTCGGCTTGGCAGATGGTCTCAACTCTAGTTCTTAAGAAAACCTGCGAGAAGTCACATTGCACATCCGGTGAAGGTTCCCCACATTTCCTGCCAAGGTCACTATCTTTGTCAAGCGCAAACCAAGACTACATGTTGCACGTAGGTGTTAGCTTATTCAGACTTATTTGTATACATGTGTGTTTAGGTAAGCCACACACACACACATGCACAACTCAGCAAAATTCTCGTTAGCACTGGTGATAAAAACAAATCACTAATGGGTTTGTTTTGTGTACCCGTTTTAAAGCTCAGGGGTAGTAAAATTTGAACAGTGCAGATGCTTCACCTTTCACATGCTCAGAAGAGAAAAGGACCAATTTAAATAAGTGCATTTAACTTACATTTACATACCTATATTGAGTTACCTGCACTTTTTCTGTCGCACACTAAGGAGTGTAGGTGTGCATACTTGTACAGAGCACTTCTGCAATAGCAAGCTCAAAAACTCACGACCTGTTCATGTTAAACTTTAAATATATAAATTTCATGGTGTTATCATTTTCTTAGTCATGTCAGAATTAGATTCTGTGGTTTACAGCATTTGCATGGATAAGAACAGTGTATTAATAGGCCAACTGACTGAAGTTAGATTCACATCAAAAGGTGAAGCAAAACTCTCACAAATGCAGTCACAGGAGGAGTATAACAGATCAGATTTTACCACGTCCTAAAACTTCTCTTCTCTCCATGCCCTCCCTCTCTCTCTATTATATATATATATATATATATATATATGTGTGTGTGTGTGTGTGTGTGTAGCCATCATGCAGCTACGGCTACCCTCAAATGGCAACAATAAAGATTCTCCTCCATTTGTGACTCTTGATGGCGTCTGGCGTGGGGCTGTGCCCTCACACATCGCCTGCCGTAATACCCTGTTAAAATTTTCACATGATATTAAGAAGTGTCACATTGCTGCTATAGCAACAGCATGTGTTTCAATTTCCTAGCGCGCTCAACAATGAGACGAGCCCAGGCAAGTTTGAGAGCGAGAGCCACGTGTCAGCCTCCGATGACAATATAGTAAAAAAGAGAGAGCTGCTTCAACGACTTCCAAAACAGGAGGGATCGACTTGAAAGAAAGGCAGATGTGAAATTTAAAAGTGAGATCAGGGGTCAAATGCGATATGATATTTTAAATCTTATAATCTGGTACTTTCTCTAGGTTATCACGCTTTTGTCAATTTTCAACCAATAAATCACTAAGTTGACCTTGAAGACTTTGGTGGATGTAAGGTTTTATCAGAATTCATGCAAAATTTTGAGCTATTGTGTTTACAGACAGAACAACACACACACACACGTAAACAATAACAAAACCATAACCTCTTCGACGGAGATGCCAAATAATGCCACCAAGCATTGCTGGAGGGGTCACAAGTTGCACACCAATGAATGGAAATTACTGATGCTGTTACATGGTGGAAAATCAGGGCTTTAAGCAGCTGGTTAAAAGACTCAATCCAAGATACAACATCCCAGGAAGAAAATGCTTTTTCAGTTTCATTGTGCGAGAATGTTATTGAAGCTCGAACTGCTGCTGCCTGCAAGCTGCAAACATCGGGAAAAAATGTTCAGTATTTTTCTTTTCTGTATCATCAGTAATATTGTTATCGCAGGTTTTCTTGAAATATCATGATGTAATTTTTAGGCTATAACACCCAAGCCTAGTCTGGAGAATGCAATCTTTGTGAGCAGCATGATGGAGGGTTGTCACAATACTATAATTTCAAACTTGACACCGAGACCCAGGAAAATACTCATACCTAACATAGGGATATAAAATTGTTTGACCACAAGTAACTGTTATCCTGTTGAATTAACCCTGTCTCGTACCATTTGCTGCCCAGCCTCTACATTAATGTCATGGTTTATTAACTAGCCATACCTGCAAGCCGCTACCTAAATGATAACAGATGGCTAACATGGCTATCGGATAACTGATAACAGTTTTAAAAAAGTAAAGCAAACTGGCCATATCCTGATCAGATAAACAGCGTACCAAAGGATGCAGGTTAATGATAAACATCCTTTAGTTAGTGCATTAACATTTTTAATAACACATATGACAGTGCAGACTGTTAATATATTTAACATAAAAATGAATGGTTCTCTATAATAAACCCTTAAGTTTTTTTGTTTGTTTGGGTTTTTTTTTAAACAGACCTTACTAACAAAGCCATGAAAGCTCTGAAACCTCACACTGTGAGCTGCTTCGTTATGCTGCCTACATGGTCAGCTGAGGCTACATGACGGAGGAAGAAGAAACACAAAACAGTTCTACCACCGGTTATTAAGAGACTCATCACACAAAACACCGGTGAGGAAAGCAGACCCTGGCGTCACTCCAAACAGTGCATATCTGGTTTGGTTTGTTCTTTTTTTTCTTTTTTTTTTAATATTGTGTGTGCGCACGTGTAGGTCTGCACGGCACAACCCTCAACAGATAAACCCTGTGTAGGTGCCTCAAACTGTAAAAATGAGTCTGCAAAATTACAACAGTTTCCATCGTGTCAAAATTACATACATCATACCATCACAAAGGATAACTGCACACCAGTGGCAAATGCTAGTGTATAGCTTACAATTTAGATTACAGCTTTTCTGTGAAAGGGCCTGGATATTGCAGCGATGCATTCATCTGCTGAGCCACGACCGAGAATTTAACACCAGTGCCATCTCATAGACTGACACACTCATTATACAAAACGCATGAGCTCCATTACCTCAAAAACACGAGCTCCATACTTCAAAACAATGCCCCGTTTGCTCACAGACATTTTACACGGACCATTATACATGCTATACTCCCCAGTTCAGCGCATTGGGTTTAAATACTTTACACTGCCTAGATCAAATTGACACAAAATGAGCATCATTAAAAATAGCAGCAAGTGGTCAATCCATAGCCCACCTGTACTTACGAGAATTGAAAAAGAGATTAGATTAGTAATCATGTAAATGATACACCGCCGCCACACAGGAGCTAAATCTCTTACCCCGATGGAGTCGGTAACAGTGAGTAAGCCGAAACAAGCAGAAACATGAGAATAAGTGTATCCATGTCCCTGGAATATGATGGTAGGAATGTATTTGTCATACAATCCCTGGGTTTACACATTTTTACACTCCATCCCAGTATAAACCAAAAAAAAAAAAGCTATAAAGGTCAGCAGAACAGCGCTCATATCTTCTAGAGAAGACACAACGCCATGTGGTGTTTTCACAAGTCACTTGTTCAGCTACACAATCTCTTCCTGACACTTCAAAGGCATGAGGACACTGTTCATCAGCGGTTTATAAAGTGCATGACGATGCCAAGAGATGACTTCGCTGCAGCTTCACTTTAGGGAAAGTTACAGCTGAGGAAGTGTGACATTAAATACTCAGACATGATGGTGTTTACACATTATCCCTAAATGTATTTCCACTGCATTATCACAATACACTGTGAGTTGTGCACATAAGCAAGCGACTGGACTGTGTGTATGTAAACAGATTTTCCTGAAAATCCATACATCAGCTAACCACCGTGCTCACCTAAAACTATGACCTGTGTGTCATTGGGATTTCTGCGTTCAAAGAGGTCACCTCACCTGCCCTGCAACATTACATTCACGCAAAATTATTCACGCTGCTGGCTCGATAAATACACGGGCTGATAATGTGCAGTTTACGCTGACCTCAAGCTCCAGTGCTTTCCGTTTAGCAAACAGACCAAACTTCACAGCAAAAATAGCCCTTATTGTGTTTAACTTGAAGATAATAATAAAACTGTCTAAACACTCACTGTGACGTACCCAAACAATACGCAATACATCCTTTGCTTGCTTCCAACAGAAAGAAGTTCCAAGGGAAAAGTGTTGTCAGTAAGACCTTGGAATCAACATGAGTACTTTTCTTTATTGTGAACCCAATTAATAAAATTAATTTAAGTAGATTTTTAAACCCACTTCACTTAAATCTGATCTGATAGATGGATATCTCAAAAACTGGGCGAGCACTCTGCGAGCAGTTTGTGTGTTTAATAATCTTTTATTTTGATTTCATTAAAAGTGACTCATGATGCGTTCTTGTGGCACGGCACAGCACATCCCCACAGCTCTGCTCTTTCAATTTCCACTTGTTTAGAAAAGCGCAGATAGCATCATATTATACTAGGAAATTTGAAACCGATTTGTAAGTAATGTTCAACTTCAAACCTCTAACAGCAAAGCGCTTTTCGAAGCATGGACCGTGGCGCACCAGCAAAGTCGTGGCATCATGATCCAATCCCTCCTGTGTTATGTTCCAGTTTTTACAGAAGGACTGAAGCCAGTTCCACTCTGGATGAGACTGTACAGGCACTGACACGGACACCGTACCTGGTAAAATAGTGCGCTTAATGTTCTAGGCAGAGATGTAAAGAGATAAAACTATTTCAACTCAGCAACACCGAAAAAAAAAAAATCCCAACTGACTTATTAAAAACAAGCATTTCCTTCCCCAAAATGCACTGGTTAGTTTGAAGAACAGAGCACGGAGAAAAGGCACCACAGGAATACTTTAATCCATGCCAAAGTAGATAAACTGATTATATTTGGATGGGCACGCTCAGTAAACGAACAGATATACTATAGAGACGTGCACATGACCGACCAAAAGCCTGTTTTAGAAGGAGGAGGATAAATCCACCTTCTGATTACTGACAGTTGAGACAGTGTTTCCCGCTACAACTCAGCAACGAACGAAGTCCCATTAAATTCGTTACACTAAGGATTTCAATAATCAGATTTGAAGCTCTAATCTCAACAGCAGCTCGGTTCAAGTGAGCCAAAAGTGAGCGGCTTCATTTCCGAAATGCACCAATTCAACTCGTGCTGCAGAGTCTGGATGGCAAGAGCAGGCAGGTAAAAAAAAAAAAAAAACGCGTCAAGAAAATCGAGCGGGGGGCAAAAAAAGTGTCATTTTGTTTTAGTTCAAGGTGCGGAAAATGCACACATTTCTATAAACCTCGACGTAAATGAAAAGGTGTTGACAGATGTGCAAAGTTTTCGGCCGAGACACCCCTCTTTAACTGTTTTTGTTTCAGCCACAGTTACCCTGCTCTTGCGCGCCAGAGAGGACATACAGCTTTTTAATGTCTGGGAAGGAGTCGTTTTTCTAAATCAGACACAGGTTTAGCATCTTACCTCAGAGACTTAAAGGTGTTCCGGGAAATAAACCTTACATCAACGAGCCGGTGGGTGCAGACTGGAAGCGTGCGTTGTGCTCCCCGCGCACCTCTCCTCTCCTCTACTCTACTCTTCAATTGGCCGTGCGCGCGCCGCACCGAGCGAGAACGCGCCTCCTCCCTCGCTGTCACACAGCAGGGGCGTTACCCGCTTTTTTTCAGCATGGGGGCAAAGATGGGAGCCCCAGAACAAGGTAGGTTGAATCGAGTCAAGCCGAGTACGTGCTAGTGGAAAAGAGGCTTTAGCGCTTTACTCTACCCTTTCATCCAAATAGGACAACTTGTAGTTAAAAGAAAAAAAAAAGAAAAAAAAGAACAACAACACAGAGGTAGCCAAAACACTAAGGCTGAGACTTAAGAATGAGTACTCCAAAAGCAATGGTCATCACTGTGGTTGCATCCATCTTTATTGCTATGATTATAAGATCATTCGAGCCAGTGTTAACATCTGCACAGAACTTGTTTCTATCATATTATTTGTGTAAGCGGCTAGAAAAGACTGCAGTTTTATTTTTATTTTATTTTATTTTTTAATTGAAAGACTTTAATTAGAAGTCTTTCAAGACAGCAATACAAAAAGATTTCCAACTTGCACAGAAGAATGTAATGCTGGTTGGGGTAAATAACTACAATAAAGCTTTCTGGGACGATGCTGCCACCTTGTGGTTTAAATTTTCATTCAATTTTTTCACATTTTTCTTCTACAAAAAAAGTGCCTTTAAATGTTTTTATTGATTAACGGTTTTACAAAGTGGCTAAACAAGTAAAATCTGTACTTAAGAGTCAATCTTTTTAGCGTCATACTACAGTTGTGGCCATTTTTAGAATGACACAAGTATTGGTTTTAATTAAGTTTGCTGCTTGAGTCTTTTTTAGATCTTTTTGTTGTCAAATGTTTCTGTGGGATGCTTAAGAATATTTACAAGAATTTCATGAGTTTCAAAGGCTTTTATTGACAGTTACATTAAGTTTATGCAAAGAGTTCATATTTGTTGACCTCTGCAATTCACCCAGGCATGCTATCAATAAACTTCTGGGCCAAATCCTGACTGATAGCAACCCATTCTTGCCTCTTTAGAATTGACCACAAGTTCTTGATGAGAATAAGGTCAGGGGTCGCTTCCTGGTCATGGACCCGGATTTTTAATGCTTGTTCCCTGAGCCACTTAGTTATCACTTTTGCCTAATGGCATAATGCTCGGTCATACTGGAAAAGGCATTGTTCATCACCAGATTGTTCTTAGATGGTTAGAAGTTACTCTCAAAGGATGTTTTGGTACCATTCTTTGTTCATGTCTGTCTTCTTAGGCAAACGTGTGAGTGAGCCCACACATGAATGGTCTCAGGATGCTTTACTTTTGTCATGACGCAGGACTGATGGTAGCGCTCACCTTTCCTTCCCCAGACAATCATTTTCACCGATGCCCCAAACAATCGGAAAGGTTCTTCATCAGAGAAAATAACTTTACCCCAGTCCTCAGCAGTCCAATCCCTGCACTTTTTTGCGGAATATGTGTCCGTCCTTGATGTTTCTCCTGTGGAGAGAAGTGGCTCCTTCATTGTTCTTCTTGACACCAGGCTGTCCTCCAAAAGTCTTCACCTTACTGTGTGTGCACGCCTGCCCGCTGCCATTCGTGGTGCCCTAATCCTGCTGCTGAATCACCTTTAGGAGATGGACTTGCTGGACTTTCTTGGGCACCATGAAGACATCAACAATTGAACCTTTCTTTCCTTTAAGTTCTTGATGGCATGGTTGATTTAGGTTCCGATCATTCAACGTAACATTCTGGAGTGCCATCATAAAAACTGAAGCAGCGGAAACCAATACTTGCATCATTCTCAAAACGTTTGACCATGACTCTTAAAGGTCCTCTAGTAAAAAGGACTTGTGTAGAATGGCCCTTTTCAAAACCATATAGGTTATATTTTTGGATCATAACTGTGTATATCACATTAATGTTGCAGCTAGAAAAGATTATTATATGTCCAATAATATAAAGTGTAATGTATTACTATATATTTTAAAATCTGAAAAATAAGCAGTTAAAGCTTTAAAAAAATATATAGTATGGAGTAAAAGTATAATACTTAAATGCAAAATACAGATGACTAAAAAGTAGTATTTCAGTAAATTTTGAAAATTTGTACTAAGTTGCCTTTTTCTGAGGATTCTTTTCATGATCTCAACCACTGATCTGGGGATTAAGATTAGCTCCTATTTAGACACACCCATCACACACAGACAATTTCTGTTTCTGCCATGCTGTTTTTCATTTTGAGTGAACTGACTGAACCATTCAGCAAAGTCACAATAAAAGCCAAAGGCAGAGCAGAGCGAAGTTTAATGGTATGTTTTTATTGCATGGGATTGTAATAGCTGTAGAGAGACAACATTTCAAATGAGTACAGTTGGGTTCAAAGTTTTCCTGCAGTGAAGAAACACGGTCAGTGGACATTCAGATGGCACAGCTTGATTCACCTCGTCTGTCGACCACAAGACCAGCGCTTATATACTGCATTTTTAACCTCACCTGTAGTCCTGGTGCATGGGGGAGGGTGGTGGGAGGGTGGTGGAACCGTACTTCTTAAACATTTCAACACCAAAATAAAACATTCAGTGGACTTAAAAGTGTGCTTCTCCATCTAAACACATAACGTAGCTCAGTGGTGAGCATAACATTGTGTAGCTACAGTAGTCATTGTGGAGTAGCATTAAATAATGTGAGGTGGTGGTTATTGCTGGCTACCTGTCTTACTGTGGGCAATTCTTGTCACATTTGAGAGAGGGAGCGACGAGGGGACTGCGCTGTGCTTTGGTGTGACTCCCTCCAAGCAAACTTTCAGCTTAAACTGTTTTTATGTGCAGCTGCCTAGTCAGATGACAAGCTTATGTCAATCTAAAAAAACAAAACAAAAAAAACGCAAAACCCAAAACATCCAAATGCAGTATACAAGCCCAAACTCTGTGGATTAAGACTTAGAACAATGACTCCATCTACAGGTTAGTTGTTGTACTGCAACGACAAGTGTTCTTGTCGCTTTGTAAGCTGGAAAACAAATTGTCTCTTTTAAACTAAGTAGACCAGCCACATTAACACAAAATTCTCACCATATAAATGTAAAATGGTCTCAAATTGTTCAAAGTAACTTGGTCACTCAACTGTCAATGGAAAGGAGGAGGGAAAAAAAAAGAAAAGTAAAATTAAGAAGGTGGCATATTTCTGTATATCTGTCCCCAAGCCCACCTCCCCACAACTAATCCTATTTCAAATATAGGACTCCAGGGTATGGGCTCTAATGTTAATATACACATCTATCCATACTATGTCCATAGCCAACCAACAAAAAAATATGATTCGGTTCACAAACGAAATGATTCGTGAGTAGGTTGATTAGTTCGATTCCATTCACGTTTTAATGACAGTTATCACTCTTCCTTTGACTTGTAAACTGACCCGTCCCATTGGCCATGACTGTGGCACCAGCACTCATAGGCTTGCTCATTCAGTACTGAATGAGCTAGCCTTTGAAGCGTGGTGCCACAGTCATGGCCAATGGGATAGGGTCAGTTTACAAGTCAAAGGATGAGTGATAACGTACATTAAACAGTGATTGGTTCTGATCTAATCATCCTACTCACGAATCATTTCGTTTGTGAAGCGTTTCTTATTTTTTTGTTGGTTGGCTGATCAGATTGTAACTGGATAGATATGTGTATGTTAACATTACAGAGCCCATATCTCCTGGAGTGCTGTATTTGAAAATAGGATTCCGTTGTTGGGGAGTGTGGGCTTGGGAGCAGATATACAGAAATATGCCACCTTCTTAATTTTACTTTTCTTTTTTTTTCCCTCCTCCGTTCCGGTGCGCAGTTGAGTGACCAAGTTACTTTGAACAATTTGAGACCATTTTACATTTATATGGTGAGAATTTTGTGTTAATGTGGCTGGTCTACTTAGTTTAAAAGAGACAATTTGTTTTCCAGCTTACAAAGCGACAAGAACACTTGTCGTTGCAGTACAACAACTAACCTGTAGATGGAGTCATTGTTCTAGTCTTAATCCACAGAGTTTGGGCTTGTATACTGCATTTGGATGTTTTGGGTTTTGCGTTTTTTTTGTTTTGTTTTTTTAGATTGACATAAGCTTGTCATCTGACTAGGCAGCTGCACATAAAAACAGTTTAAGCTGAAAGTTTGCTTGGAGGGAGTCAGCACCAAAGCACAGCGCAGTCCCCTCGTCGCTCCCTCTCTCAAATGTGACAAGAATTGCCCACAGTAAGACAGGTAGCCAGCAATAACCACCACCTCACATTATTTAATGCTACTCCACAATGACTACTGTAGCTACACAATGTTATGCTCACCACTGAGCTACGTTATGTGTTTAGATGGAGAAGCACACTTTTAAGTCCACTGAATGTTTTATTTTGGTGTTGAAATGTTTAAGAAGTACGGTTCCACCACCCTCCCACCACCCTCCCCCATGCACCAGGACTACAGGTGAGGTTAAAAATGCAGTATATAAGCGCTGGTCTTGTGGTCGACAGACGAGGTGAATCAAGCTGTGCCATCTGAATGTCCACTGACCGTGTTTCTTCACTGCAGGAAAACTTTGAACCCAACTGTACTCATTTGAAATGTTGTCTCTCTACAGCTATTACAATCCCATGCAAGTAAAAACATACCATTAAACTTCGCTCTGCTCTGCCTTTGGCTTTTATTGTGACTTTGCTGAATGGTTCAGTCAGTTCACTCAAAATGAAAAACAGCATGGCAGAAACAGAAATTGTCTGTGTGTGATGGGTGTGTCTAAATAGGAGCTAATCTTAATCCCCAGATCAGTGGTTGAGATCATGAAAAGAATCCTCAGAAAAAGGCAACTTAGTACAAATTTTCAAAATTTACTGAAATACTACTTTTTAGTCATCTGTATTTTGCATTTAAGTATTATACTTTTACTCCATACTATATATTTTTTTAAAGCTTTAACTGCTTATTTTTCAGATTTTAAAATATATAGTAATACATTACACTTTATATTATTGGACATATAATAATCTTTTCTAGCTGCAACATTAATGTGATATACACAGTTATGATCCAAAAATATAACCTATATGGTTTTGAAAAGGGCCATTCTACACAAGTCCTTTTTACTAGAGGACCTTTAAGAGTCATGGTCAAACGTTTTGAGAATGATGCAAGTATTGGTTTCCGCTGCTTCAGTTTTTATGATGGCACTCCAGAATGTTACGTTGAATGATCGGAACCTAAATCAACCATGCCATCAAGAACTTAAAGGAAAGAAAGGTTCAATTGTTGATGTCTTCATGGTGCCCAAGAAAGTCCAGCAAGTCCATCTCCTAAAGGTGATTCAGCAGCAGGATTAGGGCACCACGAATGGCAGCGGGCAGGCGTGCACACACAGTAAGGTGAAGACTTTTGGAGGACAGCCTGGTGTCAAGAAGAACAATGAAGGAGCCACTTCTCTCCACAGGAGAAACATCAAGGACGGACACATATTCCGCAAAAAAGTGCAGGGATTGGACTGCTGAGGACTGGGGTAAAGTTATTTTCTCTGATGAAGAACCTTTCCGATTGTTTGGGGCATCGGTGAAAATGATTGTCTGGGGAAGGAAAGGTGAGCGCTACCATCAGTCCTGCGTCATGACAAAAGTAAAGCATCCTGAGACCATTCATGTGTGGGCTCACTCACACGTTTGCCTAAGAAGACAGACATGAACAAAGAATGGTACCAAAACATCCTTTGAGAGTAACTTCTAACCATCTAAGAACAATCTGGTGATGAACAATGCCTTTTCCAGTATGACCGAGCATTATGCCATTAGGCAAAAGTGATAACTAAGTGGCTCAGGGAACAAGCATTAAAAATCCGGGTCCATGACCAGGAAGCGACCCCTGACCTTATTCTCATCAAGAACTTGTGGTCAATTCTAAAGAGGCAAGAATGGGTTGCTATCAGTCAGGATTTGGCCCAGAAGTTTATTGATAGCATGCCTGGGTGAATTGCAGAGGTCAACAAATATGAACTCTTTGCATAAACTTAATGTAACTGTCAATAAAAGCCTTTGAAACTCATGAAATTCTTGTAAATATTCTTAAGCATCCCACAGAAACATTTGACAACAAAAAGATCTAAAAAAGACTCAAGCAGCAAACTTAATTAAAACCAATACTTGTGTCATTCTAAAAATGGCCACAACTGTAGTATGACGCTAAAAAGATTGACTCTTAAGTACAGATTTTACTTGTTTAGCCACTTTGTAAAACCGTTAATCAATAAAAACATTTAAAGGCACTTTTTTTGTAGAAGAAAAATGTGA
Source organism: Pterophyllum scalare (assembly GCA_024447675.2). Classification (NCBI taxonomy): domain Eukaryota; kingdom Metazoa; phylum Chordata; class Actinopteri; order Cichliformes; family Cichlidae; genus Pterophyllum; species Pterophyllum scalare. Next base: position 125,671 of record JAMQGT020005420.1, read on the forward strand.
AAAAATTGAATGAAAATTTAAACCACAAGGTGGCAGCATCGTCCCAGAAAGCTTTATTGTAGTTATTTACCCCAACCAGCATTACATTCTTCTGTGCAAGTTGGAAATCTTTTTGTATTGCTGTCTTGAAAGACTTCTAATTAAAGTCTTTCAATTAAAAAATAAAATAAAATAAAAATAAAACTGCAGTCTTTTCTAGCCGCTTACACAAATAATATGATAGAAACAAGTTCTGTGCAGATGTTAACACTGGCTCGAATGATCTTATAATCATAGCAATAAAGATGGATGCAACCACAGTGATGACCATTGCTTTTGGAGTACTCATTCTTAAGTCTCAGCCTTAGTGTTTTGGCTACCTCTGTGTTGTTGTTCTTTTTTTTCTTTTTTTTTTCTTTTAACTACAAGTTGTCCTATTTGGATGAAAGGGTAGAGTAAAGCGCTAAAGCCTCTTTTCCACTAGCACGTACTCGGCTCTGACTCGATTCAACCTACCTTGTTCTGGGGCTCCCATCTTTGCCCCCATGCTGAAAAAAAGCGGGTAACGCCCCTGCTGTGTGACAGCGAGGGAGGAGGCGCGTTCTCGCTCGGTGCGGCGCGCGCACGGCCAATTGAAGAGTAGAGTAGAGGAGAGGAGAGGTGCGCGGGGAGCACAACGCACGCTTCCAGTCTGCACCCACCGGCTCGTTGATGTAAGGTTTATTTCCCGGAACACCTTTAAGTCTCTGAGGTAAGATGCTAAACCTGTGTCTGATTTAGAAAAACGACTCCTTCCCAGACATTAAAAAGCTGTATGTCCCTCTCTGGCGCGCAAGAGCAGGGTAACTGTGGCTGAAACAAAAACAGTTAAAGAGGGGTGTCTCGGCCGAAAACTTTGCACATCTGTCAACACCTTTTCATTTACGTCGAGGTTTATAGAAATGTGTGCATTTTCCGCACCTTGAACTAAAACAAAATGACACTTTTTTTGCCCCCCGCTCTATTTTCTTGACGCGTTTTTTTTTTTTTTTTACCTGCCTGCTCTTGCCATCCAGACTCTGCAGCACGAGTTGAATTGGTGCATTTCGGAAATGAAGCCGCTCACTTTTGGCTCACTTGAACCGAGCTGCTGTTGAGATTAGAGCTTCAAATCTGATTATTGAAATCCTTAGTGTAACGAATTTAATGGGACTTCGTTCGTTGCTGAGTTGTAGCGGGAAACACTGTCTCAACTGTCAGTAATCAGAAGGTGGATTTATCCTCCTCCTTCTAAAACAGGCTTTTGGTCGGTCATGTGCACGTCTCTATAGTATATCTGTTCGTTTACTGAGCGTGCCCATCCAAATATAATCAGTTTATCTACTTTGGCATGGATTAAAGTATTCCTGTGGTGCCTTTTCTCCGTGCTCTGTTCTTCAAACTAACCAGTGCATTTTGGGGAAGGAAATGCTTGTTTTTAATAAGTCAGTTGGGATTTTTTTTTTTCGGTGTTGCTGAGTTGAAATAGTTTTATCTCTTTACATCTCTGCCTAGAACATTAAGCGCACTATCTTACCAGGTACGGTGTCCGTGTCAGTGCCTGTACAGTCTCATCCAGAGTGGAACTGGCTTCAGTCCTTCTGTAAAAACTGGAACATAACACAGGAGGGATTGGATCATGATGCCACGACTTTGCTGGTGCGCCACGGTCCATGCTTCGAAAAGCGCTTTGCTGTTAGAGGTTTGAAGTTGAACATTACTTACAAATCGGTTTCAAATTTCCTAGTATAATATGATGCTATCTGCGCTTTTCTAAACAAGTGGAAATTGAAAGAGCAGAGCTGTGGGGATGTGCTGTGCCGTGCCACAAGAACGCATCATGAGTCACTTTTAATGAAATCAAAATAAAAGATTATTAAACACACAAACTGCTCGCAGAGTGCTCGCCCAGTTTTTGAGATATCCATCTATCAGATCAGATTTAAGTGAAGTGGGTTTAAAAATCTACTTAAATTAATTTTATTAATTGGGTTCACAATAAAGAAAAGTACTCATGTTGATTCCAAGGTCTTACTGACAACACTTTTCCCTTGGAACTTCTTTCTGTTGGAAGCAAGCAAAGGATGTATTGCGTATTGTTTGGGTACGTCACAGTGAGTGTTTAGACAGTTCTATTATTATCTTCAAGTTAAACACAATAAGGGCTATTTTTGCTGTGAAGTTTGGTCTGTTTGCTAAACGGAAAGCACTGGAGCTTGAGGTCAGCGTAAACTGCACATTATCAGCCCTGTGTATTTATCGAGCCAGCAGCGTGAATAATTTTGCGTGAATGTAATGTTGCAGGGCAGGTGAGGTGACCTCTTTGAACGCAGAAATCCCAATGACACACAGGTCATAGTTTTAGGTGAGCACGGTGGTTAGCTGATGTATGGATTTTCAGGAAAATCTGTTTACATACACACAGTCCAGTCGCTTGCTTATGTGCACAACTCACAGTGTATTGTGATAATGCAGTGGAAATACATTTAGGGATAATGTGTAAACACCATCATGTCTGAGTATTTAATGTCACACTTCCTCAGCTGTAACTTTCCCTAAAGTGAAGCTGCAGCGAAGTCCAATCTCTTGGCATCGTCATGCACTTTATAAACCGCTGATGAACAGTGTCCTCATGCCTTTGAAGTGTCAGGAAGAGATTGTGTAGCTGAACAAGTGACTTGTGAAAACACCACATGGCGTTGTGTCTTCTCTAGAAGATATGAGCGCTGTTCTGCTGACCTTTATAGCTTTTTTTTTTTGGTTTATACTGGGATGGAGTGTAAAAATGTGTAAACCCAGGGATTGTATGACAAATACATTCCTACCATCATATTCCAGGGACATGGATACACTTATTCTCATGTTTCTGCTTGTTTCGGCTTACTCACTGTTACCGACTCCATCGGGGTAAGAGATTTAGCTCCTGTGTGGCGGCGGTGTATCATTTACATGATTACTAATCTAATCTCTTTTTCAATTCTCGTAAGTACAGGTGGGCTATGGATTGACCACTTGCTGCTATTTTTAATGATGCTCATTTTGTGTCAATTTGATCTAGGCAGTGTAAAGTATTTAAACCCAATGCGCTGAACTGGGGAGTATAGCATGTATAATGGTCCGTGTAAAATGTCTGTGAGCAAACGGGGCATTGTTTTGAAGTATGGAGCTCGTGTTTTTGAGGTAATGGAGCTCATGCGTTTTGTATAATGAGTGTGTCAGTCTATGAGATGGCACTGGTGTTAAATTCTCGGTCGTGGCTCAGCAGATGAATGCATCGCTGCAATATCCAGGCCCTTTCACAGAAAAGCTGTAATCTAAATTGTAAGCTATACACTAGCATTTGCCACTGGTGTGCAGTTATCCTTTGTGATGGTATGATGTATGTAATTTTGACACGATGGAAACTGTTGTAATTTTGCAGACTCATTTTTACAGTTTGAGGCACCTACACAGGGTTTATCTGTTGAGGGTTGTGCCGTGCAGACCTACACGTGCGCACACACAATATTAAAAAAAGAAAAAAAGAACAAACCAAACCAGATATGCACTGTTTGGAGTGACGCCAGGGTCTGCTTCCTCACCGGTGTTTTGTGTGATGAGTCTCTTAATAACCGGTGGTAGAACTGTTTTGTGTTTCTTCTTCCTCCGTCATGTAGCCTCAGCTGACCATGTAGGCAGCATAACGAAGCAGCTCACAGTGTGAGGTTTCAGAGCTTTCATGGCTTTGTTAGTAAGGTCTGTTTAAAAAAAAACCCAAACAAACAAAAAAAACTTAAGGGTTTATTATAGAGAACCATTCATTTTTATGTTAAATATATTAACAGTCTGCACTGTCATATGTGTTATTAAAAATGTTAATGCACTAACTAAAGGATGTTTATCATTAACCTGCATCCTTTGGTACGCTGTTTATCTGATCAGGATATGGCCAGTTTGCTTTACTCTTTTTAAAACTGTTATCAGTTATCCGATAGCCATGTTAGCCATCTGTTATCATTTAGGTAACGGCTTGCAGGTATGGCTAGTTAATAAACCATGACATTAATGTAGAGGCTGGGCAGCAAATGGTACGAGACAGGGTTAATCCAACAGGATAACAGTTACTTGTGGTCAAACAATTTTATATCCCTATGTTAGGTATGAGTATTTTCCTGGGTCTCGGTGTCAAGTTTGAAATTATAGTATTGTGACAACCCTCCATCATGCTGCTCACAAAGATTGCATTCTCCAGACTAGGCTTGGGTGTTATAGCCTAAAAATTACATCATGATATTTCAAGAAAACCTGCGATAACAATATTACTGATGATACAGAAAAGAAAAATACTGAACATTTTTTCCCGATGTTTGCAGCTTGCAGGCAGCAGCAGTTCGAGCTTCAATAACATTCTCGCACAATGAAACTGAAAAAGCATTTTCTTCCTGGGATGTTGTATCTTGGATTGAGTCTTTTAACCAGCTGCTTAAACCCCTGATTTTCCACCATGTAACAGCATCAGTAATTTCCATTCATTGGTGTGCAACTTGTGACCCCTCCAGCAATGCTTGGTGGCATTATTTGGCATCTCCGTCGAAGAGGTTATGGTTTTGTTATTGTTTACGTGTGTGTGTGTGTTGTTCTGTCTGTAAACACAATAGCTCAAAATTTTGCATGAATTCTGATAAAACCTTACATCCACCAAAGTCTTCAAGGCAACTTAGTGATTTATTGGTTGAAAATTGACAAAAGCGTGATAACCTAGAGAAAGTACCAGATTATAAGATTTAAAATATCATATCGCATTTGACCCCCTGATCTCACTTTTAAATTTCACATCTGCCTTTCTTTCAAGTCGATCCCTCCTGTTTTGGAAGTCGTTGAAGCAGCTCTCTCTTTTTTACTATATTGTCATCGGAGGCTGACACGTGGCTCTCGCTCTCAAACTTGCCTGGGCTCGTCTCATTGTTGAGCGCGCTAGGAAATTGAAACACATGCTGTTGCTATAGCAGCAATGTGACACTTCTTAATATCATGTGAAAATTTTAACAGGGTATTACGCAGGCGATGTGTGAGGGCACAGCCCCACGCCAGACGCCATCAAGAGTCACAAATGGAGGAGAATCTTTATTGTTGCCATTTGAGGGTAGCCGTAGCTGCATGATGGCTACACACACACACACACACACACATATATATATATATATATATATATATAATAGAGAGAGAGGGAGGGCATGGAGAGAAGAGAAGTTTTAGGACGTGGTAAAATCTGATCTGTTATACTCCTCCTGTGACTGCATTTGTGAGAGTTTTGCTTCACCTTTTGATGTGAATCTAACTTCAGTCAGTTGGCCTATTAATACACTGTTCTTATCCATGCAAATGCTGTAAACCACAGAATCTAATTCTGACATGACTAAGAAAATGATAACACCATGAAATTTATATATTTAAAGTTTAACATGAACAGGTCGTAAGTTTTTGAGCTTGCTATTGCAGAAGTGCTCTGTACAAGTATGCACACCTACACTCCTTAGTGTGCGGACAAAAAGTGCAGGTAACTCAATATAGGTATGTAAATGTAAGTTAAATGCACTTATTTAAATTGGTCCTTTTCTCTTCTGAGCATGTGAAAGGTGAAGCATCTGCACTGTTCAAATTTTACTACCCTGAGCTTTAAAACGGGTACACAAAACAAACCCATTAGTGATTTGTTTTTATCACCAGTGCTAACGAGAATTTTGCTGAGTTGTGAACATGTGTGTGTGTGTGGCTTACCTAGACGCACATGTATACAAGTAAGTCTGAATAAGCTATATCACCTACGTGCAACGTGTTGTCTTGGTTTGCGCTCAGAACAACAGGATAGTGACCTTGGCAGGAAATGTGGGGAACCTTCACCGGATGTGCAATGTGACTTCTCGCAGGTTTTCTTGAGAACTAGAGTTGAGACCATCTGCCAAGCCGAGAGGAACACACAAGCTGTCTTTTTGTGCTACTTTCAGTATCGTTCTTGCTTGGCAGCATGCTTATTTCTCTTTTTGGCTATACCATTTAGGAAAAAAAACAGTTTCTTTTTCCAACAAGAGTGGGAGCTGGCAACACAGAACAGCACAAGAACATATTTCATTTTTTTAAATACTAAATATATTTAAACCTTACCGAATCCCAGACAGCATCTTTTTGAATAATTAAAGTACACATGTGATCTCGTTCAGTGCATTGAGATGGGGTTGTGTGTCAGGATAAAGCTATTTTCCCTCTTTACTGTTGAGTACTTCCTTCCTATCTGTCTCAGTAGAGAAATTCCATCCAGATTTGTCCTCATTAAACGCGCGCACACACACACACACACACACACACACACACACATACACACATTAGGCATTTTCTGTTGTTATTAGACCTCATCATGTTCTCAAAATGCTTCTAGCCACTTGCAGCACTGATGATTTCTCCAGTTTCTCCCTTATTTCCTGTCTTTTCTCTTTTAGTCTCTCATTTTTCAGTCTCCGTTTCTCTCATCCACTGCGGAGCAGGCTCGCTCGCTCTGCTCTGTCTCTCCCCTTCAGGCTTGAAAGGAGAAGGGTTCCTCTAGGTGTACAGTGTGCTAATCCCTGAACTCACAGTGGGGACTAATCGGACTCATTACACTCAGACTCGGGTGCTTTCAGCCAGAAGATAAGAACTAACTCTTTTTCAGCACAGCCTTTACCATGCATGCTGTAAATGCTGGATCACTTGTGCAATAGATTATTTTAAAACCCAGTAGTCTGATTCTTAGCTTTAAACATCATTTCAGTTATATTTCTGACACAGTGCCTCCATAATAAGTAACTCCATAACTCTGTATTTAAAGCATTGATGTAAACACAGCTATGAAAACAGAGCAAAAACATCGGTCAGTGAATCAGGCCACTTACTGTCAGGCACTGGAAGCATCAGGCCCTCTGGATTGTTTTCACACTGCTTGCACTTGTTTGATCTATTCAAAGTCAGCTTAACGTCATCTTTGCATTCACTGGTCTAAAAATGTGAGGCTTTGGAGAGCAGGGTGAAGAAGAGCTTTGGTTTGGGTGCTACGTGCTAAGAAACTGTAAGATGTCACTGGGACCGGTCTCTAAAGTAACTCAAGGTTCAAAGGTTGCTGTCACTGACTCATCAGAACTACGGGAGACTCAGTTCCACTGTTGAAACACTGCAATAGGATTTATTAGGAAGTGTTTTTATTTTTCAATATGCGACTGCTATATTTTTCTTACCCAAACCACATTTGAAAGACAAGATTGGAAATCACACAAAATCATTTTTAAACAATATATTACAAAGTTGTTGAACACCAGTATACAAAAGACAGAATACAACCAGCCGGCAACCAGGTGAGTTGAGTTGAGTTGTGCTCACTGACAGACTCTGAATGCTGGATGGCAGCAGGTTTGTCTGCATTTATAAATTGCACAGCAATTATTTGCAGTCCTTCGACAAATCACACTGCAACTGTTTGCAGAAACATTGCCTACCATCAGGTGACCTGTGCAGTTGCCTTGCAGTCTAAAGTGGTCATAAGTGTGCAACACCCTCATGATCTGGGCAACCATTTAGTCGCCACAAGTTGCAGTCGGTTGCAGAATGTGAAAAAAATCAATACACTGACACGTGGGGAAACTGGTGACAGGCCGGGACATATGCGACATATGCATGTGGTCGCCAGCTTCACCACTAAGCCACCCAGGCACCCCTCCTAGAGTGCTTTAATGTATTTAATAAAACATTGAGTATTTATATAACCCCACATGGAGACTTTTTAAATCTATTTTGTTCAGCCCCTGAAGCCCTGGACAACAAAACAGGCGTAATTTAATAAGCATTTTTATATAATTATAATATAATTAGCCACACAGGAAGAAATATTTTCTGTCTATATTAAACATTTTCCAAAAGGCACCAGCACTAAATTCCATGATAATTAAAAATTTAAACCTTTGACTTACCTTTGGAGCCAACCTGAATTTTTTTGGGACTTCTGCATTGGCTTCGTCTTTGAGTGCTCGAGTTTGTTGCTTTGTAAGAAGTCAGCTTGAAGGTGAAGGTGGCATACAGTAGTGGTGGAAGGCAGAGCAAGTGCAATTAAAATTAATAGAAATATTCCTGAGCAGTCAAAAATGGATCAAGGTAGAAAACAGCTGACTTGTCAGTGATTGCACCAAGGACTCTGAGTGCTGTATATACAGGGTTTTTTTTATTATAGAAAATGGATTCTGTCAAAGTAGTTGGATATATTTCTGAATTCTACCAAGCTCCCTGTAAAACTTATAAAACTTAGTCGGAATGGCAAGGAATCTTTCCCACATTCGACAAGTGTTGCTTTTGCATTTTTAATTGCGATACATTTTGACCTGTGGCTTCTCTGAGTTACATTTTGTGGTAGGTTAGTAGAGTGCTACTCTCTCTGTTTTGAATTTCATCATAGTGTGAGGAAGAAATAACAATTTGTGGTAGGAAAAAAATTACTTGAAGATGGTAAACACGGTCATTACAGGAACTTTCACTTCACACAGACATACAATCACTGTTTCAAATCAGGGCTATTAAGCTTAAATCTTAATAATCACTTGGGGAAAGAAATGTTAAGGAGAGCTATGAAACACTAAACCTAATGTCCTCTGACATTCCTTGTATTTGAATTAAAAGAAAGATCCCCTGACTTAAGTGTAATACTTGAACTGATGCATTTGCTGGATAAGAGGCTCCATCAGACTTTACTAAAGACATTATCAGAGGGAGACACATGATACCCAAAGGATCCTAATTGAACTCAGCCTGAGAATTCTGCAACATCAGATGTGGTGGTAGAAGTATAACTTCTGGGGAAAAACATTTTTTAAAACCTAAGTCCTCAAACCTTTTAGTCACTTTTTTCAGACCTGACCAGTGATTCCACGTGCAGTGTTTTTGACCCTGTGACCACTGAAATCAGCATACTTTCTAGACAGAATTTGAATTTACCTCTTAAACAGAGCTAGAACAACAGCTGGCTGTTTGGAGAGCAAGAGGATGAGAAATCCTAATATGGTTATCTTTACTTTTTGCTCATCATTATCGCACCCTCTTGTTTCTAATCCCACTCTGTTTCCATTCACACCCGAGTGCCCATTTAATGGCTGTCGCCACAAAACTGTGGTGTACGTGAGCTGAACTTGCTCTTTATCTCAAGAAACTGAACTGTTAATTCTCAATAAAATATTATTTTAGTGTGCTTAACGAGATCTCTAAGAATTATTTCAGAGATTATTATATAGTGATAATTTTGGGTTATTGCAAAATTTTGAGCTGTATATCTTACTAACTCAAACTTTTTTTTGGCCACGGTGGCTTTATTCGTAGGAGAGAGAGAGACAGGAAGTGGGGGACAGACACACGGGCAAACTGGCGACAGGTCAGGACTCGAGCCTGCGGCACCTGCATGCGGTCGCCGGCTTCACCGCTAAGCCACCCGGGCGCCCACTAACTCAAATTTCCGAGAAAATAACTCAAAATTTGAAAAATAGCTTGAAATTTAAAGTTATTAAGTTGAAATTTTGAGATAGTAACTTAAAAATTTGATTTCTGGATGGCAGAAACAAACTTCCACAATAACTACTGTTACTGTTTGTTCTGTTGTCATCCTCTAGTGCCCACTTCCAATCATACTTATTCAAGACTACTAATGTATCTTGCCAGGAAAGCTCTCGAGGGGTCATAAAAGGCCTGGCCTCTTAGTTTTGGTGTTTGGTGAGGATCAGTGCTGCTGAGATGGGACGCTTTGGAGTGCCATTAGAGAAATGCCTCTTCACCCCATTTGTCAAATTGTTCCATTTCCTGGACACCCTCCCCGCCCACAGTGCTTTTGTGTCAACACTCACTCTAATCTGCCTTCAGCAGTTGGGTGCTAAGATGTATTTTGATGTATGCACATAGTCAAGCCAAAACATTTATTTCTAACTGAAAAGATTCACTCGATAGCGTATTCAGACTTCTGAATCTTGCCTGATATACCTGTGATACACCGGCAAGAGATTTGTTGGTCGTAAAATGTTATTGTGTCCCATGGATACATATGAGATGACCTTTTTTGTGTCTTAATTCTTGATCGAAAGCCACATTGAACGTTGAAATGCCCTGCAGGCGGCATGAGGCGATGCCTGCCTGCAGTGAATGCTTGTTTGAGTGTGGATGGTACTGATGTGTGGGTGTTTTGCACTCTCTCTTTCTCCCCCATTTCATTTTCAGAGTATTGTGCTTGCTGTGGTTCAAGGACATTATGTAATGCTTACAAGAGCACCTCATCTGGAGAAGTGCCATTGAGACGCAGAGTTTGTAGAACTCATTTTAGGAGAGAAAACTTACCTGTGAAAGACATTAGTGACTAAGGATACTGAACGGAAAAGGAATTCATCAGTACAGAAGGTGAACAGCTCTAATTCAGGGAGAGTCTTTATTTTTACCCATTTTTGAAGGATTTTTGGTGAGTGAGAACATTCCAAGAGATTGTGTTAATGTTATTTGTCTTAATTAATTTACTCAGTATGATTTTCTTTTTTTTCTTCTCATATGCAGGTTTTTAGCTTCAAGCTTCTAGCTATTTAGTTGGTACACAGGGTTTGCTCTTGGTATATGCTGTTTTTGTGTTTGTGCATTCATGTATTTGCATGCCACAGGGAAGCTTGCTGCACTTTGCTGCTTCAACAAGCTGCTCATTGTGCTTGGCTGGTTAATGAGTGATTAGCCAGGATTGGCTCTCTGTTTGAGAAGAAGAGCTGGTAGATGACCTATCAAATGAATAGAGTAGCGAGCCTAAGATAATAGCTGGGAATGCAGCTGGAAAAAGCTAGATGGCACTTGGGGTGCGCAATTCAAACTGGAATAGATACAAAAAATATTGTGGTCAAATTGAAAAGCACACGCCTTTATGTAGATGGCACAGAATGTGCCTTCATCTCCTCAACACCTCAAATACTGCATATAGTTTGGCTAACACTAGCCAAATAGTGATCAGGTACAGTAATAAGGATTCATCGAATGTAAAAGGAACAGAAGTTAATTTTAAATGAGTTGTTGATGAGATGGTGCAGTCTTTTTTTTTCTCATCTAGTCTGTCTTTACTCATCCAGATACAGCAAAGGTGTACCTACCAAAACTGAACTTTTTTTTTTTAGAAATGTCAGTTCTCACTTGGTAAAGCCAACATTTTGGATGACTGCACGCCAACACCACGTCCTAACCGTCTCTACTCATCCTTGAAGCATTGTGAATTCACTGCAGCCTTCTCCTAAACAACAGGCGTCACTGCTCAGAACAGCACAAGTTGAAACGAGGGGGAAAAAAAGAACTAAGGAGGTGTGCTAAGAGTTTTCTGTAGAATGTCTGTTTTTCCAACTGTTGCATCAATCTGCCTCCGTGCCGTCTAGAAATCCCAATGCTTCTGCAGCCACATGTTATAGAGTTGCCTGTAGAGAATGACCTGCTTCCATACTCTCGTGGCAAGCTTAAACTGCCCGTAACGTGGCAGGACTCTTAACCCTGGCTTAACGAAGCCCTTCGTCCTTGGTCTGTTGCTTTATCCAAAGTGAGTATGTTCTGTATTTGGTTGACTTAAAGAAACACTGTACACCTGTAGTACTAGTTATACTGCAGCTGCACTTGCCAGAAGGAGACAAATACACAAATTAAAGACATTGTCCATGTGGTTGATGAAAATCTGTCACTGTGGTAGTGGTGACGCAGTGGAAAGATAACTCATATTGATTATTTGACAGTGGGTTTGAAATAATGCTGTGCAATTGATTCCAGATAATGTAGGTAAAAAGAATAGGGCCCCTGTTGTTGCAGTATTAGCATAGATCTGTAGGTCTGCCTGTAGTGTAGGAAGACTGACATTTACACCAGGGTTTTCCTCCAGTTCAAAAGTTGTGTCCAAACTTTTGACTGGTACTGTAGAAAAAAGAGGGCTTAGCCACAGCCAGATGAAAATCTCCAATATTTTAGTAAAATTATTAAAAGCCAGGTATGTTAATTTGGGCTTTATTGTCAGTTGTAATAGGCATTTATCAAAATATCAGAAATAACAGGAAAATGTTGGGCTGGGCGATGTGGGGAAAAAAAATCTTAAAGTTTAAATTACTGAGAAATAACCCCAAAATTAAACTTTTTTTTTTTTGCATATATCCTCAGTACAAATTCAAAGAAACTCTCAGATGTAAATAAAGGAGAACATAAAGTAAGCTGCCTTTCACTCAGTTTTGGTCCCCGCTCATGCTCCAAGGGGAGCGTAGTACTGTCTCAGTGAAGTGGGCAGAGGGGCTCACGTCACCAATCTGATGTGGTAGCGAACACAGCTGTTCAGCTGCCTCTCCACACTCTATTAGTAGCCGTCTGAGAGAACTGTTTATGGCCATGGAGTTGGTAATGAGGGTCTGTGACTTTAATCAGCCACTTGGCCGTCACCATGTCTTCGGTTTTGCCTTTGTGGAAACATGGTTTCAACACAGTTTATAGCGCATGCTGCTCTGCTTCTTTGTTTGGCTTTAAATAGCAAAAATGTCTCCACACTTCCAAATTCATCGCAGCCTTCTTTTCAACCGTTTCCTCGTGCTGTCATGTTCGGTAACGAGTTTCGTTAACATTTTCTGTTGGCATTTTTGTTTTGGTTTTTTCTTTATCTTGCTCACACTCCTACGTACTAAACATTAGCACATGTGCTGCTGCTGGCTCCTCCTCCTCTTGTGTTGTGTGCACCAGCTCTAAGCTCATGTGGCCCTCAACTCTTTTCCAACCACATGGTTGATTTGGCACGGCGCTATTCTCTTGTTTTTCATTGGCCTTTTATGTTGTCTGTCGAAACGTGAATGGAATGAGCTCTGACAACTTTATATTGGCTATTTTTTCTATTATTGTTTTATTGCCCAACTCTAGGAAAATGCGTGGATTTCTGTCAAATAAATAGAAACTGACTCAGTTCCTTTAATTTAAACACAGCAGGGGTGTGGCCACCATAATGTCACGATCATAAATAATGAAGTGTAAATCTGATAACATTATAGACCTGATGGGGACCTTTCATGCTGATGTATTTAGGGATTCCCCTAAGGTCCCTTTGGGGCCAAGAAAACCCTGTCCATGTAATAGTCAAATTATGATTTGGTCTCTCTATGCTCCTCCTCTTCGCCCTTTTCCACTCCCTTAATCTGGTTCTGTCAGAGGCCTCTTCATTTTGAAACAGAGTCCCCATCATCACTCATAGGATATCATCAGATTGTTTAGCTTCTCCCTCTAATATTGTTGGATCTTTTCCTTAAGATATAAAGCACCTTGGTGTGAACTGGCTCTGTACATATACAGATCAGCTGAAATCTCTGTATTTTCTTCTCTAGAAAATACAAAACTAATCACGTCGTTGTTTTCTAAATGTGACCTTTTTGGTCCTGTCACGAACATCCCGGTCTTGTTTCTTTCACATGCATGCTCGCTGCATCCTCTGTGCGGATGCCACATGAGCCACTGCCGACACCATTTGGGATGCAGTGGTTCAGTGGAGCAACCCAAAGCTTTAGGCTCAGGTATCATGCAGTCAAAAGATTGCTGTTCTGTTAATGTATTGTAAACTCCTCTATCCTGTCGTGCTGTTCTGTTGTCTAGTTGATAGCTGTTGTCGCCATAAAGATTTGTGTTATGTATATGTGGCTTCATCTCTCTCATTTGTCAGTAATTATGAAATGGATTTCACTTTCAGAGGCTTTTAAGGATCATTACTGCTCCTCTTGATTGCAGAAACTGTGTGCCCATAAATGAATAATAAATGCTTGGTTCTTATCTGCATCTGTGCTTAACTGTCCCGAATAGATTTACTGTTTGTCTTGACAGAACTTAAAATCTGTCATTGCTTTCATAACAGCATCCATCTGTGACTAATTATGCAGTGGCTGCAGGTTCCCTTTTTTGTCAAGCTGTCCTTGCACAGTTGTTAGGGAAATGAGTCACAGTTGTCAAGGAAGTGAAATGGTGTGCGGTCGACTGTATGTTGCAGGGTACGACTGGCCTTCGTTCGAGAGCTCTCCGAGCACTCAAAACCTGCGCACTTGTTTTACCTTTGAGATCTGCAGAAATGCATTCAGAATTAGAAAATGAAGAGGCAAAATGGGAGGAATGTAGAAATGTGTAGAGATGAGAAGGGTGACAGACACAAATATGTTTATGGAAATCTTAAGATTTTGGAGTGACAGAGTAATGCAAAACTCGTGGCAGCAACATCCGCGGTCGCTCTGCATTGTGTGGCAAATGTGATCAAAGCAATGATTGGTGACAGCTGACAGTATACTGAACAGAAAGCTCACTGTGTTCCTCTTTTACATGAATCCTGGGTGATGCAAGAGTGTGAGTGTGTGTGTCTGTGTGTGTGCGCGTGTGCACCATCTCTCAACTCAACACAGAAGTTTTTAGTTGACCTTCGTA